>JACJUY010005378.1:32030-60827 GCA_014220935.1 Platorchestia sp. MABIK | reverse complement strand
AGGGGGAGGTATGTGCCGCCCTTCGTGTATTCGTGTACCGAGCCACATAAAAGCGCTTGTTGTGTATTAGTAATCGCACTTTGATCGAGCTCTTCCCGCCGATAGCATCGGGCCTAACCAAGCTCCGGCTCCAAGTAAACCACCCGGAACGTTGCCGCCTTTCATATCCTACCTGACACAACGGAGCTCCAGTAAGAACGGTATAAAGAGATGAACGTTGTAGAAAAAAATTTCAGCGCTAAAGAAAGTATTAGTGAAGTGAAAAAGGATGGTTTGCGAAAAGTGAAAAAAACTTTGTGATGTGAATAAAATGATGACCTATCAAACCTTTAACCGGGATCTCTTACCTTACACCTCAAAACGCTCGTTCCCTGAGACATAACATCCTCTTCAGATGTCACTCTACTGATGCAAACCCAAGCCAATATCTGCATAAATGCTCCCATGACATCCACAAGGTTGCCACTAAAAAACCCAGGGACATTAACCTAACGAAAGTAATGCGGATTAAAAATAAGAAAAAAAAGAAAAACCGTTTGCTGCCAAGAAAGTTGACACACGGAGATGTATTACAACAAGTTGTTTTTTCAAAATGTCTCAATTTAGAGATCTACAAGTGCTGGACAAGCGAGGTGCACAATGGCCTGGAAAAGCACAAGAAGCAAACCTTCGAGGTCGCGTCGCTGGTCGGGCGCGATGCCGAGGAGCTGGAGCTGGAGCAGCAGCTTCTTGATGTGCCTGAGGAGCTGCGCCGCCTCCTGCTCAGGGCCTCCGCCAGCAGGAACCCTCGCCTCGCCCTTCTGACTAGCAGCCCTGCCCTCCCCCCCGCCCTCCTTCAGCGCCTCCAGCTGCCGGCTCAGCTCAGAGTTCTGCTCCGTCAGCTCCTGCACCCGCAGCTGCACAAACACGACAGGTTAGTGCCTAGGTTTGCCATAGAAGTCATACATTGAACACATTAAAATATCTAGAGCATCCAAAAAAAAACACTAGGAAAATACAGCACAACCCGCAGCTACCTAAACAAAATCAGTCAGCATAAGCTTTGCAATGAACTCATAGACAAAACACATTAAAACTCCAGAACACCTACCAAAAAACACTGGAAAAGTACAGCACAAGCATTTAATACATCCACAACACCCACTAAAAAACCCAATGGAAATACAGCACAACCCGCAGTTGCCCAAACGCAACCGGTTGGCGCAAGGTTTGCATTATAAATCATGGATTAAATTCATTAAAAAATCTAGAATACCTAAAAAAAAGAGCAAAAACACTAGGAAAATACAGTACAATCATTAAATAATTCCAGAACACCAACTAAAAAACCCGAGGGAAATCCAGCACAAGGGTAGTTTTTCAAGGTTTTCGTTCAGCTATTGCGAGTGTTTTTTGCGGGTGTTTTTTAACGCGAGCCGCGACTGAACAGAAACATGAGATCAAGGCAAGAGATCGCTCCAGGTTCCGGGCTCTCGCCATGCATGAGCTGTGGGACAAAGTTATTTCAAAATCAATTGTACAAATAAAGGGTCAATATAATCATCGGCAGTGCACTAGGCAGTTTAACCCTCATATTCACTCAGAGAGAACTCAATTCAACTTCAATTGTACAATTCAAGGTTCAGTGTCACCCTCGGAGGACTAGAAAGTTTGACCCTGACATTCACCCAAAGCACATGTACTGCACAAGTGGCCGGCCACACCTCACGCGCCGCACTCCAGCAACGCATCACAGGCAAGAAACGCGGCAGAAATGCGTCCAGTGGCGCGTGGTACGGAGCACCTGCCTACCCGCCACCAGCAGCTGGTGCTGCACTCAACTTCTGCTGCTGGAGCCGACGTCAGCACGCCAGCAGCTGGGCACACACACACCTTGTAGTGGCGCAGGCTGACGCTGGTGCCGGTGTCAGCACGCCAGCAGCTGGGCACACACACACCTTGTAGTGGCGCAGGCTGACGCTGGTGCCGGTGTCAGCACCAGCAGCTGGGCACACACACACCTTGTAGTGGCGCAGGCTGACGCTGGTGCCGGTGTCAGCACCAGCAGCTGACGCGACGCAGCTGACCGCCTCAGCGAGCCTCGCCTCGAGCACAGCCTCCCGCTCCCTGTTGGCCGTCAGCACCCGCGTCAGCTCCGCCTCCGCCTCCTGCACCCGCTGGCACTCCTGACACCACACAGTTCCCTGTCAGTACTCCTGTCACAGCGGGCCTTCAGTTGAGCGTCAGCACTGCTGTCACCACACACACACACACACACATCTCATGTGTGGTCACACGAGAGACTTGGGCTCGTAAAAGGCTGTATTGTCAGGACACACACANAATTTTTATATTGAGCCACCTCACTAATAATTTCCCATGTACGTTTTGGGTTATTTTTTGCCTTGAATAGTTCTTGGTGAAGGTGATTTTGTTTTGCTTGCGTGATTTTCTTCCGGAGAATCTTTCCAAGTTCTTTATATCTCTTGTATAAAGTACTGTTCGACCTATTTTCTTTATACTCCGTAATAGGAGACATTACCACTGCACAGCGAACCGGTAAACCATAAAATGTTTTTTTGAGTTAATCTCAAAGTAACAATAGACTTTTTTAATGTTTGTGTGCTATGAATAGAGATCAGTAAAAATGTTCTGCAACAGAACTTTAAACCTTGTTGTGTACACTGGTTGTACACCAAGTTCTTGAAATTCAGTTCTTTTAGCCGCCATTAATAAAAACAATCAGGGTTTCTTGTCCCAAATCTCATTAAAAGAAAAGACATAGCTAAGTGTTTGAACAATATCTAGCGTTTTACATTTTAGTGAAAACTTTGTTCATCTTGAAATTATTACTCAATTACCTGAAAAGTTCGCTAGTGCTGTCAAGAGACGTTTCGCTTCTTGTTAATTTACGTTAAAAAGAGAATCTTGAATTAGACTGAGGGTAAACTTACACTCACACACACACATCAATGATACTACAATTTGCAAGAGTGAAACACAGTATACATTATAATACACCCCAATGAGCCTGCAAAAATTAAAATTAATCACAGGTACTCACTAAGTTCGATGACCAAAATGAATAGACTTGAAACTTCATGGTCATTTTCTAATGGGTTTGTTGTATTCATGAGGCAAGATCGCTAAATGTTCATGGGGCATAATACGATTAAATATTTCACGAAATCGCCATCGCACAAATTATATCGCATTACACGATAGCTATGCAGAGAAACCGCAATTACAAATGGGTATATAGCACTAATACATCTTGAAACCTAACATTGGTCGACCAATTCCCTTCCCCGACTGCAGATATTAGCATTTGACAAATGAAACTAAAGGACCGCAGACTTTAACACATCAATTGCAGTATACGTTAACACCATAGTATAGGTTAACACCAACGGTAGTATACGTTGTCACCAAAGACAAACACAAACCAGGTGCACAATGATTGCATCCCTCAAACAAAATTTTAATTTTCTGATGTCTGGCTTGGATGCTCATTCTGTTCATTCTTATGTCGGTTCTTGAATTTGACCACACAAAGACAAATTTCTCCGAATGCGGTTTCTTTCATAATAACGGTAGTTGACGAAAGGGCAAGCAAAGAAGATACATCACGGCAAAACCCACCACCTGCAAGCAATAATGCATTCTATCTACAATTCCCGAATTATGATTATTTTTATCATATTTTTGTATTGCAGTTTTTTAGAAATATTCATTGTGTTTACTTCTATAAGTCTCAGACAGTTCATTTTCATCATACATAACTAGTTCTACGCAATTTTAAATTATCGCCTTGATGTATATTCACGTAATTTCATCGACTTACCCGACCCGTGTCAGTTGTGTGGATTTTCTACCTTTAATTAACATGATAAAATGTGGTATGAGCGAAAGCCATAACGGATCTGGTAAGAGAAAATATAAACTCTAATTAGCTTTCTTAGATTTTCTTGTCAATCTGAACTCAATTTGGATTCACTTGTTTCATTGAAATTGATCCATACTTATCGATTTTCATTATTGATTTTTTCAGTTCAAAAACAACATAAATACATTGACATTGAACGATGCTTTTACTCACGACGTATTTGTTCACGACGTTGTTCTATTTAAACAATTTAAACGATTTATTTGCGGCCAGCAATACATCAGTAAATTACTTCTTAACCCTTTAGCGGGAACACCTAGAAGTACTTGAGATATCATAAATTCCTTTCAGGGTCATAAACTACATACATATCTAAGACACTTTCATTTGTAAACATTTTTTCATTTGAGGCAATAATTGCATGCTATGGTCCGTCAATGAAGGAGCCCGTGCGGGCTACCCGCCCGACTTACGGTGAACCATGTTAGTCCCGTCCGGGATACTTCGCCCGGTCTAGGGATAACCATTTATATCCCGCTCTGGCTCTTTCGCCCGGTAGTGGTTGTAAAAATTCACCAAAAATAACTCTTGTGTTATTTTTATAATTGACCTAAATTATGTTAGCATCATATGTTACTTACCTTCAATAAATTTTATGAATATTACTTGAAAAAAATGTATTTAAAATAAATCACAAAGAAAAATTCACTGTTTTACTAACAAAAAATTGAGAAAAACACAAAAATAGATTTTTTTATGCATTCATTAAACAAAAATACAAAAAAATACTTTCCTTTACATCGTGGCACAAAACATAGAGCTCAGGAAGAGGAAGCAGAGGTCGCTGGCTGCTGCCGAGTTTTGGTAGGATTTGTCATTTCGTCCGGCTCCTATGTAGAGATAAAAGAAGCATGGCCAACACGGAAGACCTTCACCGTCCCCACGTACCGACAGCCCATACAATCCTTCAGATACTCTATCAACTCGATGCTGGTGAAGTATAGTTATCGGCGTAGATGGTTTAGTCATGCCCTGTTGATGGTCTTGACCAACACAAGAAAGGTCTTGGCTGAGACAAGCAGTGGTGACTCCTCCTGTGAGAGCATGATGTGGTGGCAGGTGAAGGTAGTTTCTCCCTGGTACATCTGGATGTCATAGATGAAGCCATCATTACTTGGTCGGTAGAAAAGATTATACCCCCACTTGTCCGGCTTTGTCTGGTCAGCGTCTCCGCTGTGGTGCCCTTGTAGGATACAATAACCTCTCGATAGACTGCTTGGGGGTTGTTTTCGGTTGTTGAAATGCAGGTTGAACCTGATCAACCTAAACCACTTAGCGGATATCACATTAGCCACATGCACAACCCTCTAAAATGCTTGTCGGGGCCAAGTTCCCGAAAGATCCCTACGAATTCTAAAGGCGGGGACACGCAACCTCGTCTCCCAACTGAACGAGTCCTCGGGCAATGATACACAACGGAACATTTAATTTATTGATAACAAGAGAAAAAAACAAACTTATCTAAAAGTAATTACCGGGTGAACCAGCGGCCGTTGCACAGGCCGTGAAGACAAAGGCAGGAGTTTTGCTACTGCAGGGTGGGCAAGGCAACAAGAAACCCAGCATGCAACGAGGTAGTTGCACGAAGCAGGAATAACGGGTGAGCAATAGTAGGCGAGTTACAGCAACAAGCTAAAGCAGGGCTCAAGCGTAGCTCCACCGCGGCCAGGAGGACGTCCAGCCTGCAGGTACACCATCAATGAAGCATTGCTAACGAGACCCTATAGACGATGTAGATGAGAAGAGGGAGCGAGAGGAAATTCGAACGGGTATGATTCGTTATCAAAAGACTATCAGAAAATACGGACTATCAGCAAACACGGACTATCAGGAAACACGGACTATCAGGAAACACAGACTACTCACTTGCTAGAAATAGAGACCCTATCAAATGTATAATTGTCTAGTTCTCCAGGGTTCTAGGGTGTGACACTGCAAAGAACAAAAATAATAGTTAAAGTCTCTGAACGCGCTATATCTAAGGTTACATATTAGTTTACAGCCAGGAGGGAGCCTGGAGAGGGCTCCATCCCTGTTTACAGCGAGTGGAACAGACGGTTCGAAAACCGTCTTAGCCTTAACTAAGATTTACATGTCAGGTTCAATGAATACCGGACGAGGGAGGAATATTGTCGCCCCTACAATGCTCCCTAGTAGTCCTCAATTGAAAGCAAGATGCAGACCCCTATCTACAACACGATGCCGATAAACACCATGAGTTCATGCTAGTCAATCTAACAGGTGGTGTTGATGTTCTTCCGCCGGCCATACTGGTTACTTTGGTAGACAATATCTACCAGGGCCATGAGGAAAATGTATTGAAAGTACTCAAAGGGTGATCTAAGAGAATCAGTGGCACAGTGGGTGAAATCAGTTATTGTAGGGTAGCTGATGACCACCTTCTTCCACGTCCTCTGGGGCACATCCTTCTGGGCTCCCCTAGCCTTCTTGGGAGCTGGTGCAGTTGCTTACTCTTCATCTTCATTGTCACCGCTATCTTCCTCTGTCATTGGCTGTAGCCCGACCTTGATTGCAGTACCTATTGGAAATAAAGATGCCAGGTCTTTTCAATCAAACTAAGTACAAAGGTAAGTAAATAGTTCTATAGAAAAAGTTAGTAAATAGTACAGAGGTAAGTGAAAGGTGAATGCGTAGAAGGGAAGTATGAACAACTAATGTAATTACAATGTGGGAAGTAAACAGTTTTGGATAAGTTATGCAAGCTGAATAAACGTGGAAATAATGAAAAGAGAGAGTATAGGCCTACCACAATACAACGCTTGCGCCTTTAAAAATAACTGCAAAACAAACACTGGTGCCCTGTAGATCGCATGATAGACTGAGCTTTTTAAAAATGGGCGGAAAGCAATTGCTGCCGACATTTAAAGGCCACCTTTTTAAATGATTCCCAGCAGAACATGGGTTTGATCGTGCATTTTCATTAAGTCTGTGCCTTACAAATTAAATCCAATGACATCACAGCACATGACACCAAAAGAACCACTCCTGCTCTTTAAAACATTAGTTTCATTGGTTACCTGATGTTTTGAGAGAAAGATCATCTGGGAGGTTGAATAGAAGTCAGGGTCTAAGGTATCATCGTCAAAGCCGTCATCCAGGCTGTTACCCTCCAGCTCGATGTCGCTGTCATCACAGCTGGGGAGGGAACCAGGAAGTGGCTGCACTTGTCATTTTGATCCTGAGTCAGCTGTTTTGTGCTTCCCTTGAGCTCACAGTAGAAGTACGCAGGCTGAAATGATGCAGCATGAAAAAACATCTAAAAACATGGAAATAATGCACGATAAACTTCATTAAAAGCAACGTTTAGGTCGTCAAATAAGATACCTATAGCGGGCAAAAAGTCCCGCGCGGGACTTACATGGTTCCCCGTAAGCCAGGCAAAAGTCCCGAGCGGGACTCACACTTTGGTAATCATCATTTTACACCAATTTCTTTTCACAATATACACTTCACACATATATCACATTGTAATACATTTATCTGGCTATGTGGTATTAGATTTTCATGCACCTACCTTCATAATTGCGGGCGTAGGCGACGTGTATGAAGGAGCAACTCGACGCATTGCTGACTCCAATCGCGCCTGAACAGAGACGACCACTACTTGCTTCTTCCAGCTCTGGCAAAGCTTCCGCATGGGCTAGCGAGCTCTGACTTGTCCAAAATGATAGCAAAGGAGTTCCCTCATTGGTTGAAACCAACTCACGTCATCTACGTCATCAAACTATTGTACAATGTTTGTTTAAAAATACTGAATTAAGTATCCCGTACGGGCTACTTGCCAGCTGAAGGGTAAAGTCTATTACAATGAACACATTTATGTACATCTACATGTGCGCCCGAATGAGTGCAGCAACTTTAAGAGCATCCTATCATCAACGCTAATTTAAGATGTACAATTAGGTTTAACTTAATTCACTCAACCTAGTTGCACACTAGACTAATCAATGAATTGGTTTGCTCAAGTTTCGATGCTTAACTTTACAATACCATTTTGTATGGGGTAGATGAGAGCAGTATATTCTAGAAAAGACTCAAGATCAGAGTTAAGATCTATTGCATTAATCGTGGTAAATTTCCCTGTTAAGATGAATTAAATAGTGGAAAAGATTCAACTTTGTTACCTTAAGTGATTAGTATTCCGAAGTAAATTGGGCTGCAAGATACGTTTTGAAACATTTGTCAGAACTTTTCTCACGAATCTCACAAGTTCTCTAATTTCAAGCCTTGGTTCTAAATGAAAAGGACACTGAGTTATCACCGAGCTTTTTAATAATAATAAGGCAGTATAAAGTTCATTCTACTTCGAGTTCTGTAATAATGAATTCCAGTTTGTGCTGTTAATAATTATTCAACACGTTCCCTGACTATTGGGCCTTATGCGGCCCATTCGGTAAACCACTCATTCGTCCCAGGTAGCAAAATTTATTGACCTAATATTGAAACAATATACAGTCTCAATATTGATTGGATATTCAAAATGAACATTGGGGAAATACTTTATTTTGGAAAATTCGGTTGATATTGGAAAAATATATTGGCCCAATAACAATACTATCATCAACCCAGTATCAACTAATTATTGTGTAAATATTGACTTGATAATGAGGTGTTCCCTACAATAACATTGGCTTAGTACTCAATTCCTGATATAAGGTTGATATTGGTAAAACAAAATTGTCCCGATAATGATATTTTCATAAACCCAATACCGGCAAATTATGCTGTCACTATGGACATGTTATCGAGGTTATAAGACCAGGTGATGCTGCTTCAGCCACTGGGTTCCGTGTTGCGGCTTGAAACGGCGGCCTTACTTTCATTTCCCACCCCATTGAGTATCGATGATACGCAGAGGAGAAGCTGGAAGTGATTACATCCATCAGTTATTGCAGATAAAATTTACCTTGCCATATATCATAATTACTGAACATAAATAGACTAAAGTTGAAGTTTGAGGGGTAACTAAGGTATAGCACTACAAGGTGTTACTTAGAAAAATACAAGGTGAACGGGCAACCTGTACATGCAATTTGATCCTGTCAAGTATGCGTAATTGTTCAATACATAGACATTTATTGCTATAGTAACATATGACAAATGATTTTAGCATATTTTTTTCAAAAAACTAGACCTTCGAAACTCATTGGACGACTGAAAAAACAAGAACTATGAACCTGTGATGACAGTAATTCTGAATATACAAATGATTGTAACGTATTCACATTTCTTGATATCTGTCAAATATATCTGCACTCATTAATGACTGAAATAACTATTCATTAACTTAATTGGTACATTTTATCCAAATTACTCCGCATTATTGGCATACGAAATCAACCCAATGTTTGGGCAATGATAATTTTTATTTTAACAAATTTTTTTGAATTGCGAGTTTTTTAATTATTATGAGATAGTTTCCACTTATATGAATATCATACATATATATATACACCGTTAGTGTAATATTATAAATAAAACTATTTGCTACATTGTCCCAATAACAAGTTGATTTCATAAATAGGTATATCTTTTTTCGATATTGTCTTGTTATTAGCCTATTATTGTAATCCAAGATTCCAATATCGGGTCAATAAATAATTATTAACCCGATATTGGCCTAATAATTTCTTGCTACCTGGGGTGTACCGGTATAAATGAATGACATTTCATCTGTTTCACGATGTTTTTAAAAAATAACTGTTATCATACGAGGTGAAATGTTATCGCGCAATTACATTTTCACCTTCCTTAGGAAGTATAAAATGTATTCGAGCAGTAAAGTTGATTTCCCAATAATTTCTGCTATACAACCTAACCGAACCAACCGTTAACAACCGCGGAAACGCGCTGAACGCATTTAGGTCTTTGTTGCCCTCATTAGTCAAAGTTTTACGCATGCAATTATATGTGGAGAGCTTGTAGAGATCAAAAACCTAAATTATTCGTGTGAGCATTGTATTCTAATTTTTTTACGGCCCTATTGTTTTTTTCTTGCAACGCAAAGAGCAATTTGATTTTATTTCAATGAGTTCCGCTCTCTGCTTCTATTCGGTATGGTCAATATGGTGAAATGAGCGTTCGATAATGTATTTTCAAAGCTTCTCCAGGTAATATATTTTTACTTAATTTAGGATTCCAACAGATTTTGATAATTTAGTACTGAAATGTGCAGTATACTCTTTGAAGGTCATACGTTCATGTATTACAATGCTCAGGAACTTACAGGAGTTGATTTCTTCAATTTCACCATCCTTTCACCATTTTCGTGACATTTTAATGCGTAGAAGAGACGCATTCCGCTTGTTCGAGAATAAAATGTATTTTGACTTGTCGAAATCGAGGCTTCTTTTCAACCACATTGAAACCTTTTGTAACCCGTTATTCATGCTCTTTGTAATTAAAATGCGATTTTCATTAGGAAAAGCCGCAGAAAGTGTGCTGTCGTCGACAAAAGGGATGAATTGCAAAAATGGAGCATATTTAATGAAATCGTTGATATAGATTTAACAATAGGAGAGCCCCTTGTGGTATTCCATGACTAATTGTCAATAGTTCCGATAATGCATCTTCACTGGCAACACGTTTTGCTTCCGATTTGTTAGGTATAATTTGAACCAAACCTGTGCAACTCTTCTAATGCCATAACAGAGGAGTTTCGAAAGTAAAATGTCATTATCTACGCAAGCGAATGTTTTCTTGAAAGTCAAGAAACACGGAGAAAACAAGCTTTCCTTCATCTATGCTGGAATAAAGGTATTGTAAATGATTTAATACAGCCTGTGTTGTTGATGTTTTAAAACTAAAACCATACTATCGTACATAAATTATTTTTCTTCAAAATAGGAATACTCTTTTTTATGTACAATTTTCTCGAATATTTCACTGATAATTGGTAGAACAGAGACAGGTATATAATTGCTAACGCCTGTTTTATCACCATTTTTAAAAATAGGGGTTTTTCTGGCAATTTTGAGAGAGTTCGGGAAAATACGAATGAAAAGCGACTGGTTAATAATTATGGTTATGAACTGTTCAAATATGTCCGCTGTACTTTTGAGGACTCAATCCGAGAACGTTTTCAATCTATTTGATTGTTATAATGCTAAGGAATTCCTCTAGGAAACATGATACCGGACAGCCTGTTGCATATTTCCTTTTATAATACGTTTCTCTTTTTTGTTAGTTCCCTGATCAACATTTCGATAGGGTCACGATTCATAATTGCACTAGCAACGATTCTCGAAGATATGGGTTTAGATATGTACGTACTCACGCCTCAGCCAAGTTTATTACTATGACATAGTTAATGATGCCTATAATAGTTCTGCATTTGAATCTGCATCTGTAGACGAGTCGTCCAGCTAACTTTCTGTGGAGCTAATATTACGTTAAAGTTACAAGTTAGCTCAGTGATAGTACAAGTTATTTCATTTATTTTTTGGATGGAGTGACGTACGGTTCCAACACAGCAGCGAAAATTTTTACAACTTGTTCTCTTGATTCATTGAATTTTTCAATATTAATATACTCTCATTTTCTAGTTCCATTTAGGTTTGTGTACAATGTATTCAAGTGGTTGAGATCTGGTTGAAAATCATCAATATGATCAGCAATTAAAGTGATGTCAGAGAAAATCATACAGAATTGAAAAAATATATTACAAGGTACAGAAAGAAACTAAAAATAAAACTATTTAATAGACTAAATTAAAAAGTAAAAAATTACACTGAGATGATCAGCCTTCAATCTACATCGCAGTTATTTCTCCCATACACTTCCACACGAGTAAATTTTTCTATCGTGCACACATCTATTTGTGTCCCGCATCCAAAGAGGTTTCGTGCTAAACTGAACTTCCAATTCTGAAAGTTTTCTCAAGTGAAATTCTTCCTCTTGCCACCATAAGGGAGGCCAATGAGTACACATTTTTTTTGAGTGAACTCCTATTTCGTTACATTTTCTACGCCCATATGTAGCTGGAGAGACCTATTTGCCTTGTTTCCCTCGTATTTGTCTCAATTCATTGGACATTTCAATAGCCAAGGCCGATCCCCAACCTGTCGAAACATAAACAAGTGCGCTGACCCTCGCATACCTGCTGAGCCGACTCTCGCGAACAGCCTTCTCATATACCCTCTTCGGTGGTCCTGTTATACGGGAACTTTTTAGAATATTGAATGCTAAAACAATCATGTTCGAATGCTCTTGAATTTTTCAGCGGATATAAATTTATTCGTAACTTTGATAAATTGACAAGACGTGGTTTCCATTTGACTCTGGCAATTGCAAATGAAGGGAGGCAAGGGCTCACGACTGAAGGTTGATTTGGATTTATTTTAAATACATCATAGAAGACTTTCGCGCCGACTTCTGAAAAGGAAGTGTTGAAATCAGTGGCTGTTGCGAAAATTTTTTCAAACACACTTCTGTGGTTTGAATTTTTGTATTGAGCTACCTTTCGTATGATTTCCTATGTTCGTTTCAAATTGTTTTTCGTTGTTTTTAGTTTTTTGGTAAACGTGTTTTATTTTCCGTCTGTTTTTTTTTCAAAAAAACCCTCATGTTGTTTAAATCTGCGCATACGTGCATAAATATATATGGCTGATATGAATATAATATGCATGAATATGAGAACAAAGAATATATATAATTTATTTGTAAATTACGACCAAAAGCACCTGTCAGTGAATAATCATTCGACTTTCGATTAATCTTGAAAAACGTTTGTACATTACTATTTACGAGTACAACATATTATATCTCCTAGCCCCAATTTCACAAAATTTGTTACTATCGTAGAATTGCGAAACTCATTGAAATCAAAACACATTCGTCTCTGGTTCGACAAAAACATGATTTGCAAAATACTCGTGGAAGCAATATGCAACAAAATTAGGGGAACCTAAATGTTTTCCAACCTATTATGAACACACTTGACGAAAAAGATAAGTTATTAGTGATTCAGTCGTTAGTACTGTCGAGTTTGAACTATTGTAGTCTTGTAGAAAAACTGAAGCTTTTCTTCGGATTCTTTTTTGGCAAACATCTCTAATGCAAATAACTCCCATAAAAATCAAATTAAAACGTCACTAAAAATTAAGTTGAATAAAAGGCGCAACGACTCGGTGTACTGTACAATAAAGTTTTCTTCTCGCATACACCGAAGAATAAGCTACCTCTGCAGTCTGCCACAGCATTAGCGTCGTTGCCTACCAGCCTTCCACCGCTCTTGACCTGCTGTACTTCTCTTCATTTTTATTAAGCCTTCATCATCTGAAATACTTCTGAGTGTGGCCGGTGTCATGGCAACCGTCTCCTGCTCGTCATCGCTCTCCTACATCGAGAGGGCCTAAATTGACGGTGTCATGATCGGCTAGCCTTCTCCGCCGACCTTCTGCCTCCCTGCGCTTAGCTTCTGCTTCGCCACTCGAGTTCGGCTGCTTAACTGATGTGAGTCACCGTAATGGTTAGCGCCACATTTTACGTAGTGACGTCAGTAGCAGTTCCAAAGAACCTACCTTACTTACCTTAAATAAAATGGGAGATTAATTATTGTGTAACGTTGCCTCAAACCCATTTAATTCTTACTTTATATTAATACGGCAGTTGTTACGGCAAATTTTTAATTATTACATTTCGTGTTCTAGGTTTAGAGTACTGAAATTCATGTTTTTATATTTAATTACCATAATTAATGTAGGATTTAGCATATTTACCGCGACCTGAATTAGTCTGATAACAGCTAATCCTAGCAATTAATTAATAACTACTTTAGCTGAACGCTCTAGCCCTGCAATATTTTCTGCAAGACCAGGCTTTTACCCAATACCTAATCCTCGCGTCGCTATTAAATTGCTTCGTGGTCTTTCTGACCCGTCAAATCTTACGGCGTGACTTAAAATTATTTTCAACCAATATTCTAATTCACAAATTTTTGAGCAGTCGTTATCGACTCTTTTCCTTATAACTAAATATTTTCTCTCCCGCGACAGTGATCGTGGCACTGAGCTGGAGGGGCGCTATGGGCGTGCTGTTGTCCCAGCTCTCCCGTCTTCCAGCCCATTCGCAGGATGTAAAACCATTCATTTATTCATTTATTTATTCAATGAAATAAATGAACCTTAAGTTTGGACTTTTTCCCATTCCTGCGTCAGTGCCATGCTTCGTTTTTGTCAGGTCTAGCTTGAAGAGATATACATCAATTTATTCAAAAAGAGTTGAAAAAATAAATGAACTCCGTATTCAAAAGTTTCAAATAGGGGATTTCAAAAATGCAAAGGTGATTTCAGGAAATGCAAATGTGATTTCAAGAAAAGCAAAGGTGATTTCAAGAAATGCGATCATCAAACACTTTCTTGAAAAACTCGGCTGGACCCCAATGCTAGGAGGATTTCACATTCAGGAAGCCTGACACGAGTTCTTGCCTTTCTATATCTCTCAGAGTAATGCTGATGTTAAATTTTTTAACCCCAATATTCCGAAATGATGCCTTAGTTACGGTTCTTATGACCTGGCACAAAAAGCTCTCTCCGTTTCTATAGCTCTATTGCGGAATAAGCTTCCCCACCTTATCAAAAGACTCGCAAAATGTAAAAGAATTTAAAGAGAACGTCTCGCGCTATTTCACATATTTCTCGTAAAAAATAGCAAACTATGGCATCTCTCTGTTCTACATTGCTTAACTGTCAAGCTAATGATCGATTTCAAACTCTGTCAACCTGAAATATCTGTCCATTGTGATTTTCCGCATCTCTATATCACATTTTTTTTACTAGACCTACTGCGAAGACTTCACGTTAGCAAGAAAAAGAAGTAACATGGGGCTTCAAAAAGTTCCCGGAAAAAGGACAGTTAGAGAATGCAGTCAAAGTTATGATGTTTATTTTTCAACACATGCTCCATCTAAGTCAATACACTTCTTCAAACGTTGATAAACCAGCCTTCAAGTCCATATTTGTAAGACTGAGTCATGCGGTTTGAACCCCGTCAAATCGGCTCTTTTTATATATTCAACTGATGGAAACTGGGTAACTTTCAATAACTTTTTCAGGTTTAGAAATTTAAAAAAATCGAATTGGGCTAAATGGGAGCTTTAAGGTGGATGTGGAAGGATTTCCCATCGAAATTCGCATAGCACAGCTCTTGCCTGCCTAGCGCCGTTCGATCACGGGTGCATTGTCATGGTGGAAGAGGACGCGCTTCCCAGGACGTTTTTCTGCGATTTTCTTTGTCAATGTTCTCGAAATACCTTCATAATAAACAGCTGCAATTGTTTTCTTGCCCTTGAGGAAGTCAATCAGCAAGATGCCCTCTGCATCTCAGAAGACAGCCGCCATAACCTTTTCTCTTGTACGCACAGATTTTGCCTTGACAAGCCCACTTCCCCCCCTGGGCAGCGACTGCTTCGTTTGAGTTTTGTCTTCAGGATTGTGCTGAGACAGACATGTTTCATCCCCGGTCAAAATTCTCTGCAGAGATGCTTCAGGGTTCTCATCCCACTTTTTCAAAATTTTCACGGAAAGATCTGCCCTTGTTTCCTGTTGATCTGAGCAACAGCCTTGGAACCCATCGAGTAGAAAACTTGCTCAGCTCCAAACTGTCAATTAGAATTGTGGGTGCAGAACCCACGGAAATGATGAGTGTGTATGCCACTGATTCAATGGTTATTCGGCAACCTTTTCAATAAGGACGCGAACAGCATCAATGTTTTCCACATACACTGATGCGGATAGCCTGTCACAGCAGGGATCATCTTCAGTTAATTTCTTCCACTTCTGAAACGACGAAACCATTTGTACGCTGTAAAAAATTTCCGTTAATTTCACGCTTAAACACCGAATAAATCACAGTATTTTACTGTCAGGCATGTTGCACAGTACAACACCGGGTCTGAATCCAATTACGGCAGAACACTGTTATAGGCAACAACAAGTAGATTTCATATCAATGGATTTTGTCGAAGAAATTTGCTTCAGTTTGAGCTTAAATGACTTGAACAAGTTTTGATCAGTTGCCATGAACTCCATGAGGTGTGTTTTGTTCATACAATGAAAAACATGTAAGAAATAATTGAAAAAATCATTATCTAGGAACATTCCTTCTCATAATGAAAACACGAATGATCACTCTAGTTAATGATTGATTACATTAACTGCGTTTTTCTCCTACATCGACTTTAGATGTGTTAATTTAGGTTCTACAACGTTAAAGATTAAAATATCCGACCGAAAAATTTAGTTCTAAGGTATTTTTCCCATCAATGCATTGTTCGTCCTTAATATATGCAGCTCTTATAAAAATCACTAATTAAAAAAAAAGAGTTTGTATACAAATGTTTTCTTGCATGGAATGTATTGGTAAATTAATCTATGAGAAGTTTTCCACGTGTGAAGAGTATTGAAACCCATTTCCCAAAGCAAGCGTGGTTGCGCGGCAAGTTGAACAGCAGGTGGAATTGTGCGAGAGAGAAATCTATGTTTAAATCATATTTTTATTGCATTCTAGTAATTTGGTTTCGTTCTCGTCGTCACCATTTAATAATTTGAAAATTCTTTCTTCTCTTGTATTAGTAGTCAGCATATAGACTTTATGAGTTGGCGTTTTGATTCATCTAACGTTTGCCCGTGATCATCGTAGAGCTCAGGTTGTGTTCTTGTTAATCTACCAACACATATAGTATAACTGCAGGTATTGAGTCGTGTGAAAATTTTGATGAGCAATATTTTCGTCCCTAAATTCTACCTATGTTCCTTTCGAGTTTCAAATTTGACGAATTTAGTTGTAAACTGATCTCTGGTAGTTTATATTAACTAAACCTTTTCTGATCATGCTGCACTTCTTAGTTCAAATGTTTTAAATTGTCAACTCAAATCAGAAAAAGGAGAAGATTCACCGGCTATGATATTTATGGGAAACATATATACCCTACAGATAGCCTAAATTGTGATTTGATTTGAGTATTCTCAAATGCTCTAAAATATTTCACAAAATACAGAACAAAAATCTGTTGAAAGGTTAGTCTGAAGCACCATAATAATTGTCCATTGTGTGGAAAAGTTTCAAAATTATTTGCATGGTATGCAAGTCATTTTGCATTTCATGAAAACTTGTGCAATGTTGCATTTTTGTGCTCTTGTGACAAATTAATATCCCATGAAATTTAAATCTTTCACTAGATTCCAAGTGAATGTTTTAGGAGGACATGGAAAAAACTTGTCTAATGGTATCCAAAGAGGAGCATCAGAGATCTCCAAATTCATTTTTGTGGTGCAAGTTAGAACGTAGCAATCAAATTTGTTCTCATTTTAATGTTCTGCTTTGACATCTCAGTGACCATTTAAAAGATGGTTAAATAATTAGGTGCCCTATGAAATATTGTGATGAATTATTCTCAAAAATTTCTAGTTATGAAAGCCATCATTGAAGAGCCCAAATTGGAAATTGTCGTGATCAGGTTGCTTTAAAATATTTAATATCATTTGGTGTAAATGAATGCAGTGCTGATATTCATTCAGTAGCACTTTCAGCTATTGAAATTGGCTTTGATGTCTCTGGTAATAGAGATAAAACTGATACTAGAGAGACATGAAAAAATGTGGATGAAAATTTAATTTGATATATAGAAGCATTTTTTGGGGAATCCTTGCTTTATTTTATCTCAAATTCCAGGCAAAATTATTTCTTTCATCAAATATTGTTGGAAGAATTACTTGAATTCCACCAACAACGACACACATTTCTGTGACCAAATGTAATCAACGCATTTAAAAGTAAATTTGACATTCCTAAAAATAATTTTAACAAAATTGAATAACTATTTCCAACAGCAGATTTGTTTACATTTACACAGACAATTTTAGCCCTGACTTCAAGTGTAAAACAACATTTAAAAGCTTTTTAATTGTGTTCAACCATTTTAAATCAAATTAGAAAAAAATGCTCAGTGTAAAAAATTTCCTTTTCAGTTTTATTCCTGTATGTAGAAGCCTAGTGTATGATTCAAAATCTTTCCAAAATGAATCTGCTTATATTAGGGTTGTAGGTAACTTGGCTAAGGATAATGACATACCAGAGGTCAAATCCTTCATTTAGGCATGATAATTCTCTTGAACTCATTCACCATCAAGATGCTTTTGAGGTTTGCAATATGCTTTGCTCAAGTTTAAAGTCTAATCCTGATCATACCATTCTGGTTTTGCAATAAACAGGAACTATTTCAACTATTTTGGGTAGGAGGCTATTTTTGAATACTGGGTGAACGACCTGCAGGATTTCAAGAAAAATGGGACTAAATTTAGCAGAAACAGGATTCACTGTATTACTGGAGACAACTTTGCCCCTCACTGTGTGTTGGAGGATTCACACAAATATTTTGTAGGTATTCCTACATTCAGAACAAGGTATTAAGCAGGATTCGTTGACTATTGGACCATATTAAACGGTTGAAAGTTACGAATTAGATCTTGTTGGGCTTTCAAAAGGAGTAAACTATGTCAGAGGTGTTCAATTGAACTCAGTATTTAATGTTCTGTCATATTATCATGTTAGTCAGCCTGGGTTACCTCCATGTCTGGGTTATGACCTATTAGAGGATGAGGAACCATGACTGCTGTTTTCATTTAAGATTTAGTCTGACTAAACAAATCGTTGTCTTATGAGGAATTGAATAAATTAATGGTAAGTTTTCAATTCTTTAGAGGAAATAAATGTAAACCCAGTGAAGTAAGCTCATCGGGCAAGAAGTTAGGAAGGCATGCTGCTAAAAACTGGTGCTCACTAAGATTGATGGCATTCACACTGTGCAACAAAGTTATGAATTCACGAGACTTTACTTGGTGCTACTTTCTACTGTTTTGGGGATATTGTTCAGTTAATATGTGCTCCAAAGAAAACTAAGTGATGTTGCTTACTTGACTGTTTTTATTATAACCTATCTTGACTTACAAAAGACATTCCCTTTGAATGGTATAAATCCCAAGCACCATTACCTTAGGCATTTTCCAAAGCGTATTTTTGATTTTGGGCCAATTTTCCGTCTGTGGACCGTGATTTTTAAGCATTGCCGCTCATACTTCAATAGATGTGTTTGCTAGAGCCATAATTTTAAGATTAAAGGAGCTGGGTAGTGTTTTTCTGACTTTATTAACATTGGCTCATGTGAACAATTTTTTGTGGATGAAATTTCAATTAAGTTCCAAACCACATTTGCTGCCTTCAAGCTCCCTATAGTGTAAAAGGTGGATTTGTGATGAAGTGACCATCAGAAGATCTCAATGCAAGAAAGAAAATAGTATTGACTAAAGCAGACAGTGATATGAAAGCTATCTTGATATTTGGGGAGAATCTTTTTGTACATATATCTGGTGAGAATTCAGAAAGTCTCTTCACTTTTGTTGTTGTGGGAAAGCATCTTTCAACTTTTTTATTTCAGCCTTCATGTCCACCTAATTTTCATTTCCTTGGGTAGGTTAAGAAATTTAATGATAGTATGAGTTACAAAGAGCTAAGCGATTATTACCCTCTTCAAGGTGATAAGCAATAACAATACTTTCAGCTGATTCAACTTTGCATGCGAAGGAATTTCTGGAGGTGTGCTTCGGGTGAGTAAATTTAGTTGTGTAAGGGGCACAACTTTGTATCAATGATTTTTTTTTGTTTTAATGTTGGATATTAAATTGCCTGTCATTAGAAATTCTTCCTAAAAAGACAATGCTAAGGCTACAAAAATAAGACTCTAGGAATGTTAATGTTTTCCTACTGCTTCTTTGAATTTTTGCCATTAAAAATATCAAATTAAAGTGAGACTATTTTTCTTCTTCAATCCTTCAACAACCAAATTCACTAGAAATAAAGTTGCATGTGTGTAGTCTAGCCAATTACTGAGTGCTTGGTATTGTGAAAAAAATCTAAGCATTTATACTTATCCTGATTTTTTTTAGACTTTTGCTATCTAGAAACCTTTACACATTGCTTCTATTACAATAAATTTAAAAATGAGCAGAGCATGAATAAATTTGAAAATAGAATATGTAGAAATATCATAGCAATTGTGTCTTTGGTTTTTTGCGAGTTTTATTAAACTTTTTTTCTGGAGGCTGTTAGGATGGAGAAAGATCAGTCACACAACAAAAGCTTCAGATTTAAGTTGTGAATTCATTTTCTTTTTGGCATGTGGGCTAAATGTGAATGAAAAATATGCTACTGCTTTGCTTACTTTGCTATGCTACTTTATTCAGTTATTTATTTAGCATGATGTCAGGAAATGATAGAGGCCAAGGAAAAAGGACTGGCCAAAATCAAATTCATTTAACCAGAGATTTTAACATTCACACATGCTCTGTAATATTTTTATTTTGGGTGAATATATATTTTAATGTTTGACTGAAACAAATAGAATGTTCACTGATGAAACAACAATGCTTGCAAGAAAGTGCAAGCAGTCTAGGCTATATAATGATGCACAATTTTCTTACATTTAAAAAAAATTCATAGTATGTGGTACTTAATGTTTCTCTTGAGAAGATACAACTACTGTATATTTTGATATCAGTGCTGCTAGGAGAGGGGATTTGAAGCCTCTATAGCTTAAGGTTTGGTTGGCCTTCCTTTAGTTCAAATGGAATAAATTCGTTGGATAGTTACACACGGCCTACTTTTGGTTCACTGTCGCCTTTTTCTGCTTCCATCAATTTCTTCTTCACCTTTCCAGCTGGTTTCATGAATTACTTCCAAATTCATATCTATGGACTTGGTGTGGGGACATACCTTGTGCATGGATTTTCATGTCCCTTGATTCCTTACTAAATGATGCCTTCCTCTCTAGGGAACACCCTTGTGTGGTTAGGGAGAGTCAGACTTGACTTGAATTCTAATCTTTGATACTTGATACTTGAATTTCTTGCTTCCAATTCAATGTTAAATGAGTTTTTTACTCACTAAATGTATGAATCTCATCCTATACCTGTTAATTTATGTGAGTGTGTGCATACTATGCCTAAAAACTTCTAGTGGCATTTTGAAATGAGTTATGAAGCACCTTAGGGTTTTTTGAAGGTTTATGAGTGTTACTTGAAGTGCTACCTTTACTATTAATCTACTAATTCACAAAGCCATTAATTATAGAAATTTTTCTTAAAATATTTATAATCAATTTTATGAAAGTCAAATATCTTTAAACACATTGAAATGTATTTAAATTAAAGTTGGGAATTCGGCAATGAACCCCCGACAAGTCGTTTCATTTCCCTTGTTCATTGTAGCTAATAGAACATTTCCCTATATGAAGAGCTAGTGAATGAGTTTCTCATACAGCTATGAGAAACATGAAACATGAACAAGGAGCAGTTACAGGAATTGATGCAAAAATCTTTACTGCTATTGCAGCTGTATTCTTATTCAATTTTAGGGACTGAGTCATGTCGAGACAATATTAATTCATATTACTAAAAATTGATTTCTTCACAGGTAAAAACGTTCCTGCAAATACATCGGATCCCAACAATGCATCAACCATCTACAAGTACTGGGACTGGTTCAGTGTTGGATTCAGGCTCAGTCATGACGTCCTCACTTGGCCTCATTAATCCCAATTGGGCTCACGAATTAGAGGTTCCGTTGGAGAACATGTCCAGTCGTGATATCATCGATGTGGTTGGAAATAAAGCTCGACCTACGCCAAGGCCGATGTGCGAGATACTACGCGTCGTCATAGAAGCCGCTATGATGGTAACTCACGAGTCTAGCAAGAAGGCCCTGGACATAACAGCTAGGAAGTTTGTGGCAGAGTATCCACAGTCTTTCCAGGACATGATTGGAGGAACTCTGGTGACGGGAGTTAACATTTGAGATCAAATGCAGACAACAGTGCTTTATGGTTCATCAATGAACCCGAAGGTGCTCTCGTTCTTCAATGGTCTTGCAGATTTTGAATGGACAGAAATATGAACATTGTAAGCCTAAAAATAAATATCCGGTAACACTCCCAATTGACTCACTTGATAACGCACAGTTTCTTTTAATTTACCAACATTTACTGGTAGCTTCTCAAATTCTTATTTTTGTTCACTAACATTTACAGTTAGCTTCTCGCTTTATTGACAACATCTGTTGCATGAATATATCCATATATATATATATATATATATATATATATATTGATCTGTCCCCTCAGGGGGAGACAACTATTGTATCTATGGGAATTGGCGCTCCCATGGGGACTATGTGAGGGCCCGAGATAAAGGTTAGGTAGGTTTTCTTTTTGCTGCAGTAGAATAGGATTTTGTATTGTTACGGATCACCCTTTTTTCGGTTCACTGCTGTCCTGTTTTTCAACACCTACTACTTCCTTCTTCAACTTTGATCTTGTTTCGTAATCTTCTTTCCCAACTCACTGTTTCTATGCCCTTTCTGCGTAGATTCCGCGTTTCCTTAACTCCAAACTAAATGGTGCCTTCCTCCTTCCTCTCTTTGGATCGCATTTGTTGCTGCGGGTAGGGAGGCTCAAACTAGCGACTAAACTAATCTCATCTATATTGATCTGTAATCATTGCTGGAAACTATTGTATTTCTCTACTTACAGCACTCGCTTTGTAACTAGGTCATTCACTGCTTTCCTTTCTTTGCACTTCCACACATCTTATTTGCACTAATCGCTGCTTATTTATAGTGGATTAGATGGTTGCATTGCTTGCCCTGTTCGCTTAGGCCGCAGGGGTCTCCAAACTTTTTAATGTAAGACTATTTTCTACATTCATACGGTCCGAAGAAATAAAAAATGAAAAAATAACCATTTAATTCAACGATTCCAGTCGTGAGATAATTATTTTTTCAAGGTCACCACCCAGGAATTTGTTTGGCTGGCCGGATGAAATTACGTGACGAGCCGGAAGTGACCCGCGGACCATAGTTTGGAGGCCCCTGGCTTAGGGGATGAGATAATTTTTGTTTAGCATATTTTTGTGATTCTAGTCCTAACTTGAAATTCTTGATTGTCATTACGAAACGCCGTTCGTGAATGTTTTGCGTAGTAGAGGCCTAAATGAAATCATTTTGTTTCAGGAAATTTCTTTTGTTCATGGCTCAATTCTTAAATTTTTGTTCTGGTAACCCCTAACTTTAAGTCCTATCACTTTATCCCTATATGATGTTTACTCGCGTTTACTCATAATCTATGCGAAGACATTTTGAACGTACGTACGTCATACACTATGTGTGTATTATATAATTTGTATTTTATATAGAATAAAAAATTGCGTGAATAAATACGTGGATGATTATTAACTGGTTATCTAATGAAATTATGTATCAGGAGCTAAATGAATATAGGATAGCATTCACCATTGTGTTTTTGAAGTTCGTAGGATTTCTTATTGACGAATTGGATTTTAGAATCTGAAAACTCTACTTTGAAGTGTGTCCTATATTATAGGCCTCATTATTCCGATGAAATGGTACTTCGCATGCGTGTAAACGTTCACTCTGTTGTTAAGGGAGGATCTTCGAGGATTGTGAACGTCAGCGAAGGCGAAAGTGTGAATGCTTTCGGCTTGTAATTCATGCCCTGGCTCGTGATATGATTTTGGTATCTAGTGAAGCTTTTGTTAATGTATTATATTAACGGCCACTATACGTATTAAAGTGCACACTCGAGTTTAGTTGCAGGAAATATCGAAATTGAAAAAAATCCACCTTCGAATTATTTAATTTGTATAGCCTTGTGTAATGCAACCAAATATTTGTTTTCGATAGCAGTTTATGTCAATCCAGCTAATATTTTTTTGTCATTATATGACAGATAAACGGACTTCGCTGTGAGAATTGAGATGATGATGATTCGGAATCTATTGACGAAAATACTCGAGTTGTGATCTGATTTGCGTAAAGCTGTATTTAAACAAGGAAGTGTTTTTGGAGCGTCAGTGGAAGGGTAGAGAAACACCGGAAGTTGTGATTTATTTGGTTAAGACAAGTCTGAAAATTTAGTTTGATGAACTTTTCGTTACGCGAAGCATGTAATGATTTGACTTCAATAGTGCTTATGGGAATCTTTTTTTCATGAAAAAAAGAACATTTATTGATGCGATAATTATATTCCAAAATGTTTGCATTAATAAGTGTTCCTATAACGTTGATTCTTCTTTTTTTTTTATTTAAGTTCTTGTATAATATTAATCATTGAATCGAATTTAAATAATTACCAGTCATCCATACCTTTTCTTAAGCCGAGGAAATTATTTTCTTATAAAAGCCAATAAATGTTCCGCAAATGAAACATTGTTAAAATCATTGACCTATCGCTATGAGATTTTTGGGTGTTTAGGTAACTAAGGCCAGTTGAACGTATTTCCAAATAGTTGATTTCATACCAATGTCAAATGCCGGTGACCGAGCCTACAGGTGACGCAAGTCTGTGAAGTTTTGGTCCCAGTCGGGTTTCCAGAACTTTTAAGTTAATTGTTATTGGCGAGGTCACCAGACGCCGGGGAAGGCATCAATTACAGAACTACAATTGGACGGATACAAAAATTGAATACTGGTTAACTTGAGGCCTCTATAAAACTCAGAAGGAGTGCGAACTTGACGTAACACTGACGTCTCTAAATCAATACAACCTTTTAACCATCGATTGGGGCAATGAAAGAATATGCTGAATTTTTGGTCTCGCCTTTGAGGTTTTTTGACAACCGTCGAGATGGAGCTGGGTCTTGTCTCTTCGTGATGAAGAATCCCTGGGTTCGATCCTGGGCGTAGAACTCCGACCGAGGTGCGGTGGTAAGTGTGAGTTCATGGGTATGACCAGGTGTAGGGATTCAAGAGAGTCACAGCGTGATGGTGGTAGGGGACCAAAGTGAAACGATATGTGAAGGATGAAGATGAAGGAAGGAAGGAGGCAGCCTCAATGAGAGGGTGCAGAGTTTTTGAGGACCGTGTGGTCAAGAATTGATTTCAGAGTGGTTCTGAATTTTTAGGCTACCTAGGTTGGTGCATCTCGTCAGTTGCTCAAGATTTGAGCCTCAAGGGGTGACTGAGGAGATGGCATGTAGTGTGGGTGTGTAGTGTCTCGTAGATCTCCTGCGCGGGAACAGTAGGCTGGGTTACTGTGCACAGGTTAGAGAGCGTATTCTTATTCACATGCAAGGGTGTCACAATCCAAGTATCAAAAGAAGAACCCTGAGCAAGTTAGTTTCTACCATACTCGGATCTCAGCTCTGGCGCCTGAGTGCAGTCCGAGGTAATAAGCACCCTGCCATAGGTGTCTTTAGAAACCAAGTGCACAGTTTCTCTCCATGAAAAGGCTTCTGCAATCTCTAGCGACCGGTCAGGATTTTAAGATTTAAGTGACTAATTCTCTTTTACAGTTCAGCAAGGAACATGAATCAATTCAAAAAGGTCTTCTAATATAAGGGGAACGTCCGGACTCATCGAGGAAATGGCTCTCACGCTTGTTCTGTGGGATCCAGACCTATGAAATTTGGCATACGTATGTGTTTCAGAAAGTAAATAGGGCTCATATTTCAGACTTTTTCTCATATTTGCCATAATTGCGGAGATAATTGGGGAAAAGGGGTCCAAAAATAGGGTATTTCAAAAGCTGTCTCCTCCGAAAGTTATTACCATAAAGCATTGATTTAGGTCTCATTGAATGCGCAAAGTGTTAGTGCATAGCTGGACGTCGGCTCGTCATCAAGGTCGCAGAAGTTTATTTTTCAATAATTTTCAAAAAAAATTAAGAAAGTCATGTTTTTTTCCGTAGATTTTTCAATGTAACTAAAAGAAAATGTTATGTCTTTATAAAGAAGCCCACGTCTTGCTATTTACCAACTCTTTGCGCATTCATTGAGACCTAAATCATTGCTCTACGATAATAACTTTTGGAGGAGATAGATTTTGAACTTTTTATCTTCAACTGTTCAGGAAACGCATTTTCCGCCATTTTTCATTTTTTCGAATCCACTCCCTTCCCCCTTGTTTGCCACTCTCACGAAGCCCAGAATGTTCTGAATTTTCACTAGCTTGTAAAACAAGGACTTCTGTATTGAGTTAAGCAATAAAAACCACAAACAACAAGAATTTTCAGGGGTGGGGCACATGAACTTGCTGGTCGGCGCTGCCTGCTGATTAACCCCTCCCCCCTTCCCAACCCCATTTTTTCCACTTCCAATGCTCAGATCGTTCTGAAAATTTGAGAGCTTGTGAACTAAGCATAGCTCTAGCGAATAAAGCAATAAACAATGTGTGCCTAAATTAATGACACAGTATGTTAATCTAGTTTATCAAATTAGCTGGGGACCTAATATTAATAACAAGGAACTGAAGATTTTAATTAGCTATATTACATACAAAAACTAGCAGGAAAAGTAATTAACCTACTCTGATATTTACAACCTAGCACAATAACAGGGGATTCTAGCTTATATTTGAGTTAGCTATATCACATAAAAACTAAGTGACAATACCACATAAAAATTATTAATACTGACATTTTACAACCTAGCACAATAACAGAGAATTCGGAGGTTGTGTGTCTTGATCTATTTGAGGTTACAAAACCTAAATTTAACGCAGTAGAAAAATAATACACAAGTAAAAATAATACACAATGATACACACAAGTTAAGCAATCAGTGAGCCAAGTTAGAGAATTTCTGGTATTAACTAACTCAGGAATCTATGCAATTAAGAAAATTAAGTTTAATTTCTACAAGGTTGGGCTAAATCAACCAAAAATACATGACTATACAAGGTGCTTAGCTCAGACAAAATGTCTTTAAAGAGTGAGGCACATATTGAATGACTAGTGATTTTACTAGAGCGGAAAATTATAACACGCAAGATGACTCAGTCAATCTTGCAAACTGTCTCTAAACGGTTGAAACACCAGGCACGATGAATAGTAGATAAATCTTATCTGCACACTATCTCTCAACGGTTGGAACACCAGGCTCGATGAATAGTAGATAAATCCTATCTTATAATTACACAGAAAAGAGGATAATCGAGATCTCACCCGAAAGACCAAAAACATGAGCACCAGGCACAATGCTGTACAGTGAGTGAGTCGCGCTCTCCAAGATGGAGTCTTGCTAGCTGTTGTCATAGCGCAAAGGTGCAGATCGAAATAGCATCTCAGTGAAAATATTTTCGAGCACAATTTTTAATAAAGTTCAGGGTTTTATTAATGGGAATTAGTGAAAAAAATTATGAAAATGTTCGTGTTGATAGTAATAAATTTTTATATTGTGAAATTACTAATTT
This sequence comes from Platorchestia sp. MABIK, assembly GCA_014220935.1. Classification (NCBI taxonomy): domain Eukaryota; kingdom Metazoa; phylum Arthropoda; class Malacostraca; order Amphipoda; family Talitridae; genus Platorchestia; species Platorchestia sp. MABIK. The sequence continues at coordinate 33,625 of JACJUY010005378.1, read as the reverse complement.
ATGAGAATTGGCTCGTATGGACCTGACCTTAAGAGTCCACTACAAGTCACGTTTTAAAGTAAAATGTTCGTTGAAGTACTCGGGTTGACCAATGGAAGCCGTTATCCCATTCTATTGCTCATGTAAACTATTCTTTTACAGACATTTCAGCAGTTTTCGACAATTTTCTACGATACATATTATTTGGCTTGTACTATGCTCATCGTATTAGAAAATTTCAAAGATCAATTGATTTTTCTTGGCAATTAAGCAATTATTGATTTCATCTTTTTTTGTCTCACGATAACTTGCATTTTACACGCAAATTCGGTCAAAAATAAAAAAACATAGGTTTTACCACCGTTTTTTCACGGCAAATAAGGAGAAAATTCTGTTTTTCACCGTTATCAAAACCCGAGTTTTACTGTTATTTCACGGCAATTTCGTATAAATTAGTTGTTTTACCGTTTTCAATTTCTGGGTATTACCGTTTAAAGCACGGCAACTCCTCAGGAATCACGGTTTTTTACCGTTTTTTGCCCTTAGGTTTTACCGTTTTTTTCACGGTTTTTTGTTGGTAGCGAAGTTGCCAGACATTTTACCGTGAAATCACGGTGAAATTTTTTACAGTGTATGGGTTGCTGATTTCTTTGGGGCATTGTCACCATTCGCTTGTTTCAAAGTCAATGATTTAGCTGCTCTTCCTTCAAAGCTTCACCACGAACTTGATATTTGTCTTGGCTACTTGAGCAGTTGTTGCCTTGCAAATGGCGGCGCCGCGTCGTAACATCCCTTCAAATTTATGTTAGATCACGTTATAACACGTTGGTACAAAAACGTTCTGGTGCATTGACATCAAAATCTTTTGATGTGATTTTTAGGTATGGACTGTTTCCACGAACTTTTTGAAGCCTCCTCGTATGCAGCCTTGAGTTTGATGTAGCTAAATGAAAAGTCTTATTTTATTGCAAAAAAAGGAAAACTGTAAATCATGAAGATAGTAGTAGTAGTAGAGAAATCACGAAGATAACATTCACTAAGTGCTCTACAAACGTTCATGAGTAAATTTCTTAGCAAAAATGAAAATGAATTTCAGTAAATAAAAAAAATACACTGGCTCACCACTTTGAAAAAAGGTTTATCGTTACCCAAGTGAGCGTCGTTCGCTCCTGTATCTCAAAATATATGCAAACAAATGAAAAATTAGCGTAATCTGAGCTTAGGATTTATAAACTAATCACCTCACTCTCTTTTCATACATATTATGAACAATAAATGAAATAGATTGATTTCTGGGAAATCTCACTTTCAGGATAAAAAGGAAAACCAACGTGGCTAAGAATATCATGATAAAAAACAAACGTTTCGGATTACAAAAACTCCACCTTCAGTGTTCTGAAATACAATGAATTGAAGTATTAAAACATTGTAACTAAAAATCTTCTGAATAAACCGGATGTAAGATAATAAGATTAAAAAGACCTGATAAAACAAAAAACTATACAAAATGTTAACAAACAATGAAAAGTTTCACCGCCGTATCACATTCGTTTATTGACGGACGGTTTTTTAAAATGTATATCGACTCTAAAATGCGGAGATCGGATAAATTTGAT
>JACJUY010005378.1:3144-30905 GCA_014220935.1 Platorchestia sp. MABIK | reverse complement strand
GCTGAGTATTTTTCAACTTCCTCAGGGCGTTATTCAACCTATCTTCCAAACGTATTAAAAGCCGTTTCTCGTCCTCATTCACAGCTACAAATTTTGAAGTATCGCTTAAGATAGATTCTACTTTATTCACATAGTCTGTTCTATCTAAAATGGCGACACCTTTCCCTTTATCTAAGTTGGTAACATATATAGACTAATCTTCGGAAAGGGCTCTTAATATAGTAAAGTCGTTTTTTGAGAACACCGGGCACACATTCATGAAAGGATTGAAAGTAAAGTAATATTTTGCAGCAATACATTTGAGCTCATTTCGTAAATTAACTAATGAGTTTGTACCCCTTTCATAAATTTTTTGTTTGGACAGAACATTAAACAGCTTTTCAAAGACCAGGAAAAATTTAAAGAAATTCAATTTACGTATGGGTAGTCCAAAATCCAGGCCAAGCAGAAACACTCTTGTTTCTTCGCTCGTTAGTTTCCGCTTGGAGGTGTTGTGGATGACCTTCTGGGAATCTTGTAAGTTTCTAATTTCCCACACTCCTAAATTGTACAATTTCCGTCGATGAACTTCTTTCACTTTAGCAATTACACTTTTTTGTTTTCGTTGTAACCACAGTTTAATGCAAGACAGGTCTATGGCACTGACCGTAGATTTAAGGTTGGCAAGGCACTGGTCGACTGAAGCGTTTCGTTTTGACAATTCACGTGATTTAAATCTAATTTCATTTTTCAACAGTTTCAATTGCCATGACGTGCAGAATGAAAAACGTTCCAAAATTCTTTTGTATAATTTGATGCGCAGGAACTTAGGAATAACTTTATAATTTAAACACACTTCCAGGTAATCAATGTCACATTGAATCTTGTCCCGTTTTCTTATTTCAGATTCAAGCTTTCTAAAACACTGGAGAGTTGGTATTCCGTATCTGTTCACTAAAATAAATGAAATAGATTGATTTCTGAGAAATTTCACTTTCAAGATAAAAAGGAAAAGCAACGTGGCTAAGAATATCATGATAAAAAACAAACGTTTCGGATTACAAAAAATCCATCCAGTGAGTTACGGTGAGTTCCACGGTGAGTTCCAAAATCCAGTGAATTACGGAAATTTTTGAATAGAAAGTTTACTGTAAAGCCGAGAATTCTCACAGTGCCGAAGTTAAGGTTGTATTTTCAGCTACCTTTTATATGATCCCGTACAGAGAAAATGAAAATGGAAGTAGTATCAACAGTTAAGAGGTTTTCTCCACAAATAAATCCTTGTGCATATTTTAAAAATGATAGGAAAATCGGATCATATTTTAAGCGAAGGGATACTCCGGATGTGATGTTGCGCACCTCAGTTGTATAGCAATATACGTGTGACCGCTGCGAGCGCTCTTTTATTGGTAGCACTGGGCTCCAATAATTATTGTTTGTGAGGTGTGCACAACACAGGGGAGTCTCCTTTCGCACCGGCTGTAACCTGACCAAACCATCCAACTCATCAATAAGAGAACATTGTTTGAAGAAACACCATATTTTTAAAAATACAAATTTTAAAATTTTGAATTCAACATCAAATATATCCGATCTCCGCATTTAAGAGTCGATATACATTTTAAAAAACCGTCCGTCAATAAACGAATGTGATACGGCGGTGAAACTTTCCATTGTTTGTTAACATTTTGTATAGTTTTTTGTTTTATCATGTCATTTTAATCTTATTATCTTACGTCCGGTTTATTCAGAAGATTTTTAGTTACAATGTTTTAATACTTCAATTTATTGTATTTCAGAACACTGAAGATAAATTTTTTGTAATCCGAAACGTTTGTTTTTTATCGTGATATTCTTAGCCACGTTGGTTTTCCTTTTCATCCTGAAAGTATTATGAACAAGCATAGCGTTTATGTTCGGTTACTGATTTTGGACGCGCAAGGGTTATGCAATCTTTTCTGTAAATTTTGTTTGGCCAACCCTTTTTTTATTCATTACTCGAAACCATATGAGACGGTATTTTGGTCAATTCATTAGAGCATTTTAGGTCCTTTCGTTTTTCAAACACAGAGCAAAGATTTTAACTAAGTTGCTTGTATTTGATTTTCAAACACTGCTATGGGCATCGGAATACGCTGTGTCTTACGTCCACGAATAAGTTTCAAGAAATTTTAAATTAAAGAGTTTTAAAATCAAATTTGCTAACATTTATTTCTTTTTCGTATGTTTTCGGAATTATTTCTTTTTTGTTCTCTCATATTTTGATGGCAAAGTGTTTTTCTTTGACCTTGTGCTCTTAATCGCTTCTGACTCTAAAGCAGTGGTTCTTAACCTGGGGGGGCGTGAGCAGATTCCAGGGGGGCGCGAGCCTCCGCGGTTAAGCATGATTTTTTTCCAGTAATGTTTCCCCATGAGTCTTGTGACTCTCTAGACAACAGCAAAGGAAGACTTCAATGATTTAGATTTGGAGTTGTTCTGGGTCAAGTACCAAACAGTTTTCCCTTTGATCGCACAATAGGCTCTTCAGGTTCTTGTGATGTTTGGGTTCACATATTTGTGTGAAACTGCATTTTCCGCGCTAGTAGCCATAAAAACTAAATACAGAGATCGTCTGAGCGTCGAAGGAGATTAACGTTGCGCACTTTTTAGCATTCAGCCTTATAGTCAAAATTTAGCGTCAAAGAAACAGTGCCTAAGTACCTCTGATTCTTTTTTTTGTTTGTTTTTGCATCTAATAGCAGTGAAACAGTGTCAGATATGTAAATGATGTCATTGGTTCATATTAAACGGAATAGAATAAATAAAAAGTCAATGTTTTTGGTTTCTGCGTTAACCTACATTGCCTGGACACAAGAATTTGCACATCTTAATTTTTCGGTATATCAAAGACTTCGAGTTCTGGGTTGGGGTAAAGAATCCTTAAGGTTCATTTATTGAACAGACTAGCAAAACAAACTGGACAAAAATTACCGATATCATAAAAAATTAAATCAACGGAAAATAACATGGGACGAAAGTATTAGGCCAAAATTTATAATCCTTTGTATTTTCTTTTAATTTTAAATATCTTTGTTGCATTACCTCCTGGAATCATTTGAAGGTTTCTAGAACTCTTAGAATTTGAAGTCAAGCAAGGATGATCACATTTACTTTCAAGATTTTCATGAAAGCGGACTTCAGTGACAATAATACCGAAAGTCAAAGAAGTTTCAGAAGTAATTCGAAAGCAAAAAGCTGGACTTCGTAATGATGGATTAACACACAGGGAAATCGCGGAACGTGTTAAACTTCCATACTCAAATTTTGGAGCTATTGTTCGGATGTGTCAAGCGACGGGTGTAATCTCTAATTTGCCAAGAGCCGGAGCTCCTCACAAGATCAAGGATCGCTGTCGAAAGTATGCTTCGTGAAGTGACTAATAAACCCATGACAACCCGTGAAGATCTGCAACAAGAACTTAAGTTTCATGGAGTGAGCGTCAGTCAAAAAACTATCAGTAGAAAAGTGCACCGTAGTGGTCAACGGACCTTCTCTCTTCGTAGGACTCTCCTTTTGACAACATGTGAAGGAGGAGGAGTAAACATGTGAAGAACCGTTTGAAGTTGGCCCAATATCATCTTTACAAAGGTGATGAGTTTTGGGAACGGGTTGTATGGTCCAACAAAAGTAATATTGAGCTCTTCAGCCGAAATGACTCTCGTCATGTTGGGAGGAGACCAAGGACTTCCTATGATCTTAAAAACACCCTCCCTACTGTCAAGCATAGAGGAAGCAATATCATGGTTTCGGGCTGCTCCACTTCTCAGCGTGTAGGGGAACCCCACATCAGTGATTGCTAAATGGATGGTTCCATGTACCGGCAGATACTGAAACACAAGCTGATTACAAGCGCAGGGAAATTCTTCGGCTGGCGCAAGTGGATCTTCCAGCAAGATAATGACCCGAAGCATACGGCCAAGTTAGCGAAAGAATGGTTGACTACTAAGAAAATAAGTGCTATCCGATGGCCCAATCAGTCTCCTGACCTCAATCCCATAGAAAATTTGTAGAAAATGTTGAAATCTGCAGTGCAGAAAAGGAGCCGCAAAATTTTGATAGACTTTAGAACAATCTGCGTTGAAGAATGGAGCAAGATTCCTCCAAAAGAGTGTAAGAAGATAGTTTCAAACGACAACAACCGTCTCCATGCTGTAATTGCAAATAAGGGCCATGCATCTAAATATTAGCTTTTTTATATTGGCCAAATAATTCTATACTTGGCTCTTTGAATCATTTGTGATCTTTATCCCAACACAGAGCTCGAAGTCTTTGAATTACAAGAAAAATTAAGCTGTGCAAATACTTGTGTCCAGGTACTGTATGCGCCAAATTTATTCAAAAATATCAAGGGGGGGAGGGGGAGCGGCGAAGGAAAATATATATCCTCATAGGGGGCGTGGGAGTAAAAAGGTTAAGAACCACAGCTCTAAAGAATCTTCTGGGCCAGTAATATTATGGTAGATAATCATAGAAAAATTTAGTATGCGGTAGAGCAATTTCCACGAACTGGAAATTAGGTGGTTGTTGATGTGTATGTATGCACGAACACTAGTTTCAAGTTCCCAAAATGTCGATGACCTAGTTTTATGTGCAAAATCATTTACTTCCACCCACTATATGTACCTTCAACAATATCAACGACTGCCTGTGAAGCGAAAGCTTTAGCTCTTATGTGAACGTAAAAAGAGACTATCCTCCAAAGCATTTCTCACTGGTGTTTACAATCATTTTAAGTTTTCAGTCATCGCGTCTGGAGTAAAATATCCAAAAGAATAAATTTTAATTTCCCTTCTTTCAATTATATAATGAAACCCTATCACAGCCATTATCTACGTTTTATGGTTTGTCCGTGAACTTATGACGTTTTGTGTTAAGAAACATTTAAAACCCAAAGTGGTTGAGTTGCATTTCATGTATTATATCTCTCTAGAAATCACTGTCTTCTGTTACAAAATGGATAACGGTAAATACTTTATGACGGTATTTTTATAATGAAAAGTGTAAATAAAGGTTTCGAATCTCGCGGAAGGGAAAGAAAAATATAATTAACTCATATAGTAAAATTGAATTAATTTTACCAATTTATTTGTGTCTGGTCTTAGCTGATGTCGGGTAATAAAGTTCTTTTGCTCATTTTATTTTCGATGGCAGGGATGCAAAATATAGCATTGAAAATAATTTTCATGAGTATCATTCATAAACATGTACTTATTCACCTAGTTTGACCGTTGTTAAATTGCTTGGGCGACTGGTGACGTAATGTTGAAAAACTGAGTGGCTCGTCTTTGTATTATTTATTTAACATGAGCATGAAACCGCAGTCCCTTAAGTAAATACCTTGAGTAAACGTAAGAAATTTTATAGAATCCAGTCTTTGCGCTTTGTGATCCAGTAACCGACACCTTCGAATAAAAACGAAATGGTTGAATTTGACAAAGGAACTACAGTATGCGTGATTCAAGTTGAGTTCGGCAGGAATTATTTTTCATGTGCTAAAATTTCTGAAGCTGCATGATAAGACCAAACCATTGTTATAAATATTAGAATCCTTATTGTGGCTTTTCCACCAATTGGATATAATGCCCCATGTATAAAAAAATTTAAAACACAATGTCTAGAATCAACTATTGTATAAACTTTCTATGGGTCTTTGCTGTTTTTAGTTTTTTCTTTCTTTCTCTTCTCTTTCATTTAATTTATGTAAAAAAAAATTTTGAAGATAAATATGCATTATTTATGTTTAAAACATTCATATTTATGAATATTTTAAGTAGAAAAAATATGATATAAATTGTTCTTTACCCTACATTTTTCTTTAAAATGTAATATATATAAGCACAAAAATATTCATTATTCATATCGAAAATATCATGGAGTTGTCGTGCCTATTAAAGCATATTCTTTACGGTAATTAAGTAGTACTATTTCCAAGAGTATGCACGAAAAATAGTTTCTGGTTTTTGTCATGTCGACCTTTTAATATTGAATATCGAATTACCTATATATACCCATTAGGCTTTCTACATTATTCCCGGACAACGTAGAAGCCATAGATGTCAATGTAAGTGAAGATTGTCAAGAACTTTTTATATCAATGGAACACTCTCTTTATATTAATATTATATGAATTTAAAACCATTATCTAACTTAAAATCATTTGATCATAGCAATAAAATATTCTGTTTTTCCCTCATTCTTTTGTATAAACATTGACTGGGGTTGTTATGACACCCAAGTACGTTTATGAACTAATGTTCTTCACGTTGAGATATTTCAAAAAACGCCGATTTTTTAATCCACTCTACTGAAAATAATCTTTTTCTTCTACAATTAATGTCAAGGTGCAAGTCCATCCCATCAGTCTACCGAAATTAGCATTGAGATACGAACTTAATAATACAAATGTTTGATTAAAGGATGTTTTTATTCCAATGAATATAGCCTGATACATATCATCTTGTACATTGGTTTTTCAAATGCCTTTAAACTAACATCAGGACGCCATGACGGTTACCCCGGTTAAACGGGTCCCCATTTCCGACATCTGGGTAGAGTGGGGAATTGTGCCTTAGTTCTCTCTTTTTCCAACGGGGAGAAATCACCGCGCGGCGCCGGGATTCGAACTGGCGACATCTTCTCGTAAAGGACGCCTTCTTAAGCACTCGGCCACGGTGACTAGCTTTACTCGGGTCGTTTCATGTTTTGCTGGCCTCGTGTGACAATTTCTTGTTTCTGATAAGAGTATATTGTGACAGCATCATTCATCATTCAATTTCATGAATTGTTCTATTTGTGTTGTACAATGTTTTGGTTAACATTATGCAACAATCAATTCCTTATTTCAAACTCCGCCAGAATTTTTATGCAGGAAATATCATGAATACGTGAAGTTGTAAAATATTTTCTCCAAGCTGGATACCAGGTATACTGGTTGATACGTAAGAACGTAAAAATGATTCCGAATGTCGACCACGTCGACCTTATTCTTTAAGTCGCAAAATTTTCTCATCCAACTATTTTACTTCGAAAATAATTCCCTATATCACAAAAACCTTACCTAAATATTCCTACTGATTAATGTAAATGGGCACTGATTAAAGCGTTTACTTTCTCAAACGTTTCTTCTACTGTTGGAATGGATATTATGATACCCATTAGTGTTTACCAATTAATCCTTATGTTAAGACATTTTAAAAGCCAATGTTATACATTTCATGTATTAACTTCATTTGAAATGGACTATTTTTATTTTTCCTAATTTGTTTATTTCCATGCCAGATTGAGCCTAAGCTCCCATAAGCGTTTTTTGTGGACGATATTGACAAGCTTTTAAACATAGGGTTAATAAGCCAAGGGAATACTATTCAGGCTTTCCCCCAATTATTTATTCAATTTTTCAATGACTGTTTTGAAACCTACAATGGCTTACGTAGCAATTGCAAACCTTTACGTTAAGGAACATTCAAAATCAGAGTTTTTTAACAAATTCCTTGATTGAACTTTTTTGTAAAAATATTCCGCTGTGCTTGTTGGTGAACACTGTGTTGTGGTCTACATCGCGTTAACTGGAGATATAATTTAATAGTTTGATCACGTACGTGAGATTTGTCCAAACCTTTCAACACCGCCAGCCAACTGATGACTGGTAGCAATAATTCTTAAAAATTAAGCGACCATACATGTGCTCCGTGTATCTAACGTCGCAAATGTTTGATTAAAAAGTGTGTGAATATAGGATGTTTTTATTCCAATCAAGCCTGATACGGATAATCTTGTACACTGGTTTTTCAAATGCTTTAGCTAACACCAGAACACAATGACGGTTACCACCAGTCAAGCCGGTACCCATTTCCGACACTTGGGTGGAGTGAGGAATTATGGCTGAGTTCTCCCTTTTCCCTGTAATGATTGCTTTATAACTACCGACGATCTACGATCTTAAATAACGCTAGGAACATGGAGATACGACTGCCCAGCGCATCACTCCATAATCAAGTTCCAAAAGAACAAAGCTAAAAACCACAAAGAATTTATCATCAGCGAGAACCTTGAAACTTTGCTCGAGAAACTTTGGCTCGTCCAAGACATCGCCACAAGGTGCCACAAAGCTCAACCTACAACATCTCGTTTTTCCAAATTTTAATGAGGTTGAACTAGCGGTTTTGGTGAAAAGTTTTTCGTAGAATTCTTTCATGAAGTGTTTGAATAACTTAGGAAGTATATCCCTATAGTATTTCCCACATGTTAGTGTCATAATAAGTCGTTGGTATTCCAACTCTCTCTCTCTCGAATACAAGCGATAAGCCGCTTTCCTCTAAAGAGACGCCAATTAGGCAGAGTACGTCACAAGCTGAGGGCACGCGCGTTCGGCATCTCCGGCATTTCGGCCGCTAGAACAATTTCCTTAAAATTGTTCGGGCTCAAACCTTGTCTCACCTCCACAATAAGTTACACTCTTAAGTACGCCCTTCTAAATAACTGCAACGTAAAGTGCTCCAATAATAGCTCACGTCAATCGTGAGTGGCGATCGACGTATCAGAATTCCACCAAGATGGCGCCGTCAACGTGAAAGAGTTACCGGCCGACTAAATCAAACCTGCCCTAAGTTGAGTGTTCCCTTCTTTCATTTCTATGTCCAACTTTTCTTGTATTTCAACCCCTCTAGGTATATAAGATAGGTAGTTTAATGTTGTAGTCGACCTAATTCTCACATAGCGGAATAGGATAATCGTGTTTCATTTACCAATTGTTCTCAGAAAAGATGACAGAGGAGAGAGAGAGATAGAAAAGATGACTGCTTGAATCAGTGATTATAGATGCACGAGAATGACTTTAAATAACATTATTCGGCCACGCTTACCAAACGATTCCCAAACGCTCACCACGTTTACTAATGCCTTGTCTTTACTACAGGCTCCCTCACCCGTATAGATTTGTCTGTAGACAATCTGAACTGAGCTTGGTTTAACGGTCTCAAGGCCCCGCACACGATACAAACGACACACTACAAACTTACAGGGCTGCCACTGATGGGGATTTCCCCCAGATCTGAGGGAAACGCTTGTAGTCTAGGGGAATGGGGGAACTTTCATAAAAACGACTAAATCTAAGGGAATTCGGCTAGGAATAATTTATCATGCAAAAAATGTGTAAATTGAATAATTTTGAATTACACGCAGACGAATGTTCATTTGGATGGAGATGTTATGATGTAGAACAGGTAATGCTTTTTTATCGACTAATTTGAAGCGATTTAACGAAGTTTACGCGATGATCGAACTCTTTAGATTTGCAACGAGATTCACAATTCACATCGGAACGGTGAAGTCGGGTGAACAGCCGCTCGGTCACAGCTCAGATCAGCGTCCACACTCCGCACCTCTTCCTCCCTCCTCCCCCACTTCCCTTCTGTCTACCCTCTCTTCCACACTTCCTTGTTCCCAAACCTGTGGTCAAATGAATGTAGCAGAACTTCGTTTGCATGTGGTGTCCTTTCATCTTCCTCGACCATCAAAAAGTGATGTTTCTGGGTGTTTCTGAATTTAAATGATGAGATCACTGATCACTCATTTTCAAATGACACTGATCACTCAGTGACCAAAACCTAACTTATATTCCCCTTTATCCATACGTCCGATGCAATTTTACGATGTATTCATATAAAACTCGCTCAGCCACGCGTAAAGCGGCTTTATCTGGTGAAATAACATTCCTCACGACGTCGTTTGAAAACTCAAAGCCAAATAAGCAAAATATATCTGAACCGTTCAAAAAACGGAAACGAAAACCACTTCTTTCTTTTTTCTTTCTTTTCTTTCAGACTCGCCTCCCCGCTCGAGAGCCAAAGAGTTCGCCCAGTGAAAGGATTTAAGAGGCTGACTGTGACATTGTGACGGTTTCTAGCTTCCTCTAACTGAGCGAATAATTTTCAATCAATACTTCCTTCGTTAACTTGAATTGTGTGCGAATTAAGTCCTATATTTTTGTCGTGTTTGCCGCCGCGAGAGGGCGCTGCACCGGTGTGCGCTCCGGCTGAGCGAGACCGTCATCTTGCCGCCGCTGCCAGACGGCTGTCACGAAACGAAGGGGGGGGGGGGTCTGGCGCCTCCCCCGTATTCGTAGTGAGGGATTTAAACCTCATAGTAGAAGAGGAAAAAGGAAGATTCAGAGCGCGGAAGAAACACAGAGGGAAAAATGATAGAACAGGTGGAAGTAGAGACATAGTAGCAACTGATCGGCTCACCCACTTCAGTGCCTCAGGTCAACACGGGAAAATAAAACAACTACTTAAGCATTTATGATTAATTTTTTTAAAGAAGCTAATGAACACGAGAATGGCGTGAAGCATCCTAGGCAAACATAAAAAGATTTACGGAACCCAATCCTAGTGGAAACACTTCGCGCGCCACTCTGCAACGCAAACACAACCGATTCACCGTAGCAAGAAACACATCCTACACAATTCCAGACGATATTGGCACTAGCGACTAAGCACTAAGCACGGGATTGCAAGTATCTCTTGGCGCCTGTAAGCCCTGCCACGCTCAGCCGCCTTTTTCACTTCCCTGATGTAGCTGGGTAGACGGCCAGGTGTTACGATACAAAGCTTGGGCCTGTCGGCCTCTCGTTACCGATAGAGGAATTTAAACCTCGATAGTCAAAGACGGAAAACGGAAAAAGAAAGAAGAGAAAATACACAGAAAGAGAGGGGGACAGAAAAAAAAGAAACTAGGAATAGCAGTGTTAGCATAGTTGCACCACGAGTTTACCTTAATTTATCAGCATGGATAATAACGACAAAATTTGAAAGAATAAACACATTTTTTTTTACCGTAGAACACGCGAGTTAAAAGGTGATAATTGGCAACAAACCCATTCTGACACCAAATGACACACACAATGAAAAAAGGTGCGCTTCGAATCGGAATGAGCGCCCGCAACGATTGCATATTTTAACGCTACTCAAAATTTTCATGATGACTACCGAAAGAAGACCTCCTCACAATAAACCAGAACAAGAAAATAATTAATAGCTGGGCTAGCGTACGTACGAAATAAAAATGGGGACAACATAAAAAAAACGAACCCTTGACTCACACAAGGTGTTAAAATGCGGAACACTTAAATTTGCGTTACGCAAAATGTGAAGCTCTCAACATCACAATTAAAAAAACAAAATCAATTTCACAAAATGGCGCACCACTTCAGAGTACTGTTCAGTATGCTTCTTTGATTTGCAACTTTCCACTCTAGCTCACTACTTCTGAATTCTTAACCAGCGATTATACGCTCACTCTCTCCTGTAACATGTGAATGGAGTCAACCTACTACCGCTTATAATGCTGCTTAAAACTGAAGGATTCACATAGGGTTGATCAGTCCGTACCGTTCCTTCGCTTCCGAGAGCCGTTGCTGATCGTTAGCTTCCACATCCTCAGAGTTCTAAATTTTGAGTACCGTTCGCTGAGTGCAGGCGCAGCCTGACCACCGCAGGACTCACAGTTTGCCACGCTTTGCTGCAGACTTCGCGGCTGTGCGGTTAAAATCGACAGGCTACAGTTCCTTGCCAGTTAAGAGTTTACGTGAAATGCTCCATAACTTTTCCAGTTGAGCTGTTGACCTGCTGTGTCACTCGCCATCTTCTTCTTCCTTATTCTTGGCGTTCACCGACGTAAATCTGAAGACGATGCTGCGTTCTCACCAAATTAGCGTTGGGTTTGGTTACTTAATTTTGAGTTGTTCCTTTGCCGGGAACGCCGGCAGCAGCCGTGCCCCGGCGTGTCACAAAACCCGAATCTCTCTTGTCGCACAACTGAGAGAAAAAGACCTCTCGTAGATCTCATCAGCGTACACTTGCACCGCCAAAGGTCTTTGTTTTTGCAAATCTTGACGCTCCAAAGGGGTTTATACAGAATTGTTGATTTGCCGGGGTGTTCCGGCGAACATGCCGGCACCCCAGCCTCGCACTCAAAATCTATGCGCCTCTCCTGTTATGTCACCGAGAGAAAAATCCTCCCGATTCTTCTTGTGTCCTGCTTTTATGCGTTCCACTTCGTTCCTTCTAGAACATTCTCGAATCTTCATGGTTATGGAGACAGCATTTTAAACCTGATTGGTGGAATTCTCGCTTGTCCTGACGTCTCGAAATTTAATTGGTGCGTGCTCTGTCACACCCCCTCACGCGATTGTCTCTCGAGAGCTCATTGGCTCCGGTGGTGGGGCTTTTGTTTAGGCCAACCCTCGTATCCTTCTAGGCTCGTTCCCACGCCTACGTGTGTGTGTGTGTGTTGTGTGTGCGTGTGTGTTTGTGTGTGTTCTGTGTTGTGTGCTTGTGTGGGTCCGAGGGATGCCTGAGCCAGCAGGCTGGTGCAAGTGTTGACCGCACAGTGACAGAGATAAATGGCAGCCTCTTGAGATTGCGAAACATGAAAACGAAGGCTGTCCTGCGACAACTTTTCCCTCTCAAGCCGTCCAACGGTCAAGATACTTGATCTACCAAACATTCCAATGTCCCTTCGTGTTGCTCTATTCACGTCATCTAGCCCAACAATACATTATCCAGCGACACGAAATAAAATTAATATATTATCCAGCGAAACGAAATAAAATTATATTACCTAGCAAGACGAATTAAATGTTTCGTCACACAGGCAATGATGCCTCAGTTCGGTCTGCACCATCTTGTACCACTGCGAGGCAGCCTCACGCTGCATATCGTTGAACCTCCCCACCCTGAGAACAATTTTACGGATTGAGTCATCTATTCCCTGTGATATGCCTGTTAATAATTGATTTGCTTCACTCCCCTTCAATGCTCGAAACTTTCACAAGATCACCACCAGATTCCTACTGAACCTATTTATTTTTTTGTCTGAATGCATGATGAAAAACACAAGGTCATATTAATTAATTCAGAGGTTTAGCACTAGAATGAATTACTTGACAAACTGACGTCATTGATGCCCATTGCCGGCTCTGGCCGCACGATTTGTTAAAGACAAACGAGCTTTATCCCCCACACAATAGAATGTTCAACAACGCTCTCATTGTTTTTTAATTTACTGTGCGTTAACCTAAAGACTTCCCTTTAACATGAATTCCATCTGAGAAATAATTATTTAACCCATTTTAACCCATATTAAAAAATCAAAACATCCTACTTGCGAACAAAATGACGAAGCAAAATTAAACATTACACTTGCTGAAGGCTGTAACACAATCTCTGATTGCTGACTGTCCTAATCGTTTAAGAACAAAAAATAATATTCTGACTGATTTGAAATTCAATCACTTCCTAACACACAAAGGCTTGCTCACCTCCCCTCTGTAGCTCTCTGGACCTACATCTTGCACGGAACCAGGCAAATGCCAAATAGACCTGCTCATCCGTTCGCTATGCTTTATATAGTTCCTCGCACAACTGACGTGAACTGTGGGCTGTGTGGAGGCCCGCGAAAATCCCGCTTCTCCCATTGGCTCGTTTTTGAGCGTCACCTCTCTATGCTTACGTGTCCCTCGCTTCCATCTAGTATTACTACACACAGCCCTCTCAAAAACCTTCTTAGAATCCCAAAATCCCTTGTTCCCTTACTCGCGGAGAATTAAATTAAACCCTTTACTTTTCCATGCTATGTATTCATGTTGCAATCGGTTCTTTTTGTATACAGTTGTACGCACTAGCTCTCAATACATCTTCTATCCCCGACGTACTCCTCCTTCTCCTGAGGTAAGGCACATACCTATACCCTCTCTCGGACAACAGACGCGCCCGACTGTTTTTTTTCGCGCGCTTTTCTGCTGGCACACGTATGTATATAACTTACTTAACATGTATCACTACACGACTGCGAGCGGGCAGGCAGGGCCAGGACTGCCATCATGGGATTCCGTGACTGCCACTGATGGGGATTTCCCCTAAATCTGAGGGAAACGCTTGTAGTCTAGGGGAGTGGGGGAAACTTTCGCAAAAACTACTAGATTTGGGGGAATTGGGCTAGGAGTTATTTCCCATGCAAAAAGTGTGTGACTTGAATAATTTTGAACTACACCTAGACGTATGCTCATTCGGATGAAGATATTATGATGCAGAACAGGAAATGCCTCCCTTTTAACGATGAATAAAAGGCGATATATCGACGTTTGAATGAGAATCGAACTCGTTAGACTTTCAACGAGATTTACATCGAAACAGTGAACAGTCTCATTCTCACAGCTCACTGAGCTAAGTCTCGAGAGTTTGCTCTATAAAGGCCCTATTACACGGGGCAACACTTTGCCTAGACTACGGCAACTGAAATGACGCAACTTGTGGGTGCGGTATTAGACGAGGCAACCAGTGTGGCGTTGCAAATCGCAGAGGTAGGTTGCAGCTCGCAGTGACTGCAGCATGTGACTTCTTCATTTCATCATTCAATGAAAGGCATTAAGAACGTACACAAAACATAGATCCTGTTTTACGCTTTTGAATGTCCCTGCATTATTTATTGTCTTTATTCTCTTAAAATGGATGAGATTGAAGGGTCATACAACTATTGATTCAATATAATTCTTTTGATGTATTATTAACATCAATGAAAATAATCTTGAATTTGTCAGAATCAACATGAAATGCGCTATTAAAAACCTCATAAAATTGTAATAAATTTTTAATATCTATTTTACAGCTTATATTCGCATATCAATATAATAATTTGTGTTTTTATAACGTACAGAAATAAACAAAATAAACAGTAAATTACCTAATTAACACCACTAAACATTAAGTTCAACACCAAACTCAAATTTCAAGTCAATTGTAGTAAACTATTTTGAAAAAACCAAACATGAACTGGATCGTCCCTTCATTTAGCTCTGATTAAATATTTTTGAAAATTGAGTTTGCGACTAATGGTCGGTCATTATGAAAATAACCTCCGTGTACCACCGGTGGCGCACGTCGCAGTCAAAGTGTAAGTTCATTCATTTGCTGTATTGATATAGTCAAACTCAAGTCTAAAAAACATATTAAATGGTTTGATCATTGAAAGTCGAATAAAGTATTTCCTATTGTTCTACCCGCTACTTATGATAGAAAATTAAAATGAATGCTCATTAAGTTACCTGACTTCACAGAGTCAATCTTCTTTTTCTTGTCACTTTTGTGGCAGGTAGTAATGTATTTTTTAATGGCTTTGATAGTTACATCATATTCAGCTAACTGTTTAAACTTATAAACCTATGTTTTTTTTCTGACCAATTTATTTATCATCAAAACTACCTGATAAGCATTCAATTATAAGGGAAAAGTGACAACATTTGAAAATGAAACGTATCACGAATGCATGGTAAAGGGTAATATTCCGCTTTATTTTTTACAGAAGTTAAGACTAATTATGTGCCTAAAATGATACTTGATTGCTTATATTACACTTAGTAGCATTCCATATTATAGGACGTTTATTAACACTTTGACTGCGACGTGCGCCTGGTACACGAAGGTAATTTTCATCATGCTGCTCACCGACCAGTAGTCGCAAACTCAATTTTCATAAACATTGAATCAAAGCCAAATACAGGCACGATCCAGTTCATGTTTGATATTTTCGAAATAGTTTACTACTATTGACTTGAAATTCAAGTTTGGTGTTGAACTTAATACTTAGTTGCCGCAGTCTAAGTGTTAAATCCTTCGACTACCTATTGAATGGCGGACAGAGTATGTGTTGGCTCAGTGGGAGGCGGAGTAGCAACCAACCTTACTCTACGACCGTCAGTCGAGCACTGCTCTGTCGCGCGGGCCCGCGCCTCTGAGCTGCTCTAGATTTCTGAACAAGCGCGGAAACCAGAACTCGCCCTGCAACAGCAGTTAGTTCCTACCAGAGGCATCCGTCGCTGCTTCTAGGCGCAATTGTTGCCCCGTGTGATAGGGCCTTGAAAGGAATAAAATGGCAGACAATGACCGTGACGGTTGCTAACTTCCTTCATCTGAGTGAATACTTTTTGATAAACATTCCCCTCATTAACTTAAATTATGTGGTAATTATTCTTATATATTAATTTGTGAATTCAGATATTTTTATCGTATTTTCTTCAGCAAAGGAGGTGGAACGCAGAAGTTCTTGAAGATCAAATTCTTGTGTAGTTCAAAATTAAGAAGTGTCAAAAATTTGCGGCAGGCAGGCCTAATTTTCAATCAGTAACTTTCAATATTCATATTTCTTTTATTCATTTGTCTTGTCATAACTTAGTAGATGCGTTACAGTGGCTAACTCTGTTACATGCTCTTCAGCAATTAGTTCTTCAACTTTGAAAATTAACTTGACGTGATATTTCAACAAGCAAAACTTTACACAGATGGCAAATGGGTTCATTTTAGTGATTAATGCTATTCATATAAAGTTTTCATTATTGTACAATTATTATTTTTGCTTGAGAATGCAGATTACTTTTTTCCAATGACTCACCGAATCGAATCATCTTCTAGGAAACGAAAATTATGTACGCAGTAATTTAGAAATGCTTGGCTCGGTGCAACCAAATTGAAACTAGCCTGAAATGAAATAGTATTCCCAACTGTAGGAAGTAGGTATTGTAAGTTCTGCAACATTTCACTGGAAAATTAAAACAAGATTTTGCTCAGTGCAACATAGTGTTGCAAGTATCAGCACTGATTTCGTAATAGCACCGTCCATCAAATCCAGTGGAATTAGCATAAGTGAGCTTACTCTAACGGTCGCGCCAAAGCGTCTATGGGAAACCAGCTCGCCTTTTTTGAGAACTTATCTAAGACCCTTCCCGAATTACCCTGGCAAATAGGGTAATTTCTGAACCATAAAACGTACAATCTTGAAATTAGTACCAAATTAATGCTCGTGACTAGTACAACATTTTTATGTAATTACAAAATTTTTTACGCTCCTGTGGGGGCAGGAAGCGGGGCTTTCGTGGCCCCTCAATAGTTAGCCGATTTTCTCTACAAGGCTCATTTTGAGTGTGTTATAATTTCTGAACTATTCCACCTAAAAATTCGAAATTGGTTTCATTTTAAACATCCATTCATTTTCCAACGTTGAGTGTATAGTAAAACTCTCATACGCTCCCTGGGGATAAAAGAGAGCAAGGTTCTCCTAGCTCCAAAATCCGCGCTGACGGTTGCCGCGGTGACCTTAGATATGAAGCGCTGTTGCAATGTGCTGGTCATAGCCTTGTCGTTTTAGGCCCTGTACCTGCATCGTGGTTTCGAATCCCGGCTCTAGGTGACGATTTTTTCTCTGCTGTAGTGCAAGTATTTTCATGTCTCTTGCTCACGTATGTTGTTTTTGCCCGAGAGACTTCGAAGCTTTTGATATTTTCTCCCGCACAGATCAACGTAAGAAATTGAGAGAGAATGAGCGAGAAAGATGAAGGAAAAAAAAGATATGTAGATGAAGGAGAGGATATTGCACCCTGTGTTAGAAATTAAATTATAAGCTCTCAATGGTTATACTTACATGTAAAATTCTCTGAATTTGGAAATTGAATTCTGGCCTTGATTTTTCTAACCTTTGGAATCGATTTGTTTCTTTACTAGATCTTTTATAACGAAATTGCGCCATAGGTTTCCGGTAAATTTCTATTTTAAAATCGACACTATTGCCTTGAAGCCTTTTCAAATAGTTTATTTCACTCCCCATCTTGAATCTTAAAATTTTTGAAAGAATGTCTTTTTCTTCTTCCTAAATTTCTATGTCACTCTTTTAGTATTAAGTAACTTAGACGAGTTGAACCTGACACTAAGGCAGCCGTAACGATACTAGACATTAAAACCTACCACGAACATGTGACCGACCGCTGAAAATGATGAAGTCACCTCTCACGACACCTGAAGAGTGTGAGTGTTCGTGCAACGTCAGCACAACTCCTCTAATGTCATGATCACAACATACCATGATGACAAACATTCCCATTAGATGAAGGCAGTATTGCGAAGTTAGAGCCAGGACAGTGTATGGGTAGTGTATGGGCAGTGTGCGGGCAGTGTACGTGCAGTGTAGGAGTTGGAGTAGCCGGAGTCACGTGTTTTAGAGTGAAGTTGGAGTCACAGTCGCTTTTTCGAATTTGGTGGAGTCGGAAACAAACAAAAACAAGCAAACAACTGCATCTACGGATGCTTTATTTCCAATTAAGCCTGATACATATCACCTTGTCAATTGGTTTTTCAAATGCCTAATAGCTAACACCAGGACGCTTTCCCCCGGTCAGACCGGTACCCATTTCAGACACCTGGGTAGAGTGGGATATTATGCATTGAATTTTTCACCTATACCCAACAAAGAAAACCGCCACCCAGAGCCGGGTGGCGATTTTGCTCATAGTAGACAACACATCATTCGTTTTTAAAATATCTCAAAGTAAGGAAAGTCCCACTCATCTGTGTGTATCACACTCATGTGCGATACCCACACATGGATGGGTAATTTAATACCCATGTCGCTAGTCGAAAAACATGATTGAGGACACTGTCTCGCTTGTGATGCATAAAAATAAAACACAATTTCTATCACAATCTTTATTTGAGAATACGGTTTTTGGTGCACACTGGCAGTGAAATACGAGCTCTGTGACTCTCGGTGTAAGTAATTTGTTAAAAGTAAAACGTCTGGATCGAAATAATTCTGCGTCTAAGGCAGCGAGGTTGACATTCAGAAATATATTTTTATTACTATGCATGGACTGGTATTCCAATCAAGGAGCTCGGAGAAAATGTTTTGCATCACGCAACGAAACTATGACATTTCCATGCTTATAATATTGCCACACAAAAGTCTACGTGAGCAAGAAACGTGGGAATAATTATTCTACAGCAGAGAAAAAATCGTCACCTACAGCCGGGATTCGAAGCCACGATGCAGGTACAGGGCCTAAAACGACAAGGCTATGACCAGCACATTGCAACAACGTTTCATAACTAAGGTCACCGCGGCATTCGTCAGCGCGGATTTTGATGGCTAGGAGAACCTTGCTCTCTTTTATCCCCAGGGAGCGTAAGAGACTTTTTATTATACACTCAACCTTGGAGAATATATGGATGTTTAAAATGAAACCAATTTTGAATTTTTAGGTGGAATAGTTCAGAAATTAAAACGCACTCAAAATGAGTCTTTTACAGAAAATCGGCCGACCATTGAGAGAGAAGGAAAAACCTTTACCCATGCCTCTCCAGGAAGCGTATGAGAGTTTTACTGTACACTCAACCTTGGAGAATGAATCGATGTTTAAAATGAAAGCCATTTCAAATTTTTAAATGCAAAAGTTTAGAAATTATCACGCACTCAAAATGAGTCTTGTAGAGAAAATCGGCTTACTATTGAAGGGCCAAGAAAGCCCCGCTTCCTGCCCCCCCACAGGGCCGTAAAAAAATTTTCTAATTACACAAAAATGTAGTACTCGTCACGAGCATTAATTTGGTACCAATTTCAAGAATGTACGTCTTATGGTTCAGAAATTACCCTATTTGTCACGGTAATTCGGGAAGGGTCTTAAATGGGTTTACAAAAACGGCGAGAGGGTCTAGAGGAGGGGGAGGAGAGAGGTATCCGTACGTCGTTTAATCCAGTCTGAACGGTTGAGCTGCCAGATGCAAATGCTTTCAAAATCGAAACGTTAAAACTTAAAAAGTTTCTTGAGTGCGTATCAATTTATCTATTGGTGTTTTCTGTCCGTCAGTATTATCAAACGAAAGCTTTTGAAATGGTATCACACGCATGTATAGAATTTATTAATATTACACTTTTACGTCCAAAGATATCAGCATACAACTTCATACACAAAGATAACCTTATTAGTTATTACAAATGTTTCAAATGAGCTATTAAACTGAATAAAACACAGCTAAGTCTTGACAAGGCGAATTTTACGTTTTTTAACACATAGAATTTCGTTTACTGCAGCTTCACACTGAATACTACAAAAAAAAGTACATACCTGACCCAAAATCTAATAGCAGTTAAATTTGGGACTAATCAGACGTATAAGCCAGTTATTGATTTTAAATGCAGAATTTAATATGTGTTCTGAAAGACATCTTTGCGATTATATCCAAACACGTATAACCGCAGTTTTATTAAAATTCTATACAATGTTTTTTAACAACGACGTTTAAAAGCAAGTACGTTGCATACACGCGTACCTCCCATATGGAAAATTTATATCAAGCCAATGGGGTAGCTGCTAGGAAATTCCACGTGGACCTCACGTTTCAAAAACAGCATTCAATGTACTAACATGCGCATGGCTATGATGAGTATATTCAGTGGCAAATCTATTTTGCCAGCTGAAATCCACGAAACCACTAACTAACCATGTGGCATCCATGTGACATTGTATGTAGGGAAAGTTTCTTTATTTTGTACTTTTTGACCAAAATAGTAATATATCAAACGAGAGTGAAATGACAATTAAACATACTGATATGAGCACATAAAGATTTTAGTAAAATTTCTAAGCAAAGTAATCGAATTCATTTGGCGTAAATATGCATAAAAGGCAACTAACAAAACGTTTCAGCACTAGAATGTTTTTTATTTAATTGATATTATGAAGCACTTGGTAATTGGTCGAATTAACCAATTTATAATGGGAACTAAATGAGATTTGCATTGTTAACAATACATTGTGACATACGAACAATACATTATGACATTAGGTAGTATCGCAGTAAGTGTGCTGTTTTTTGGTCTAACTCATATAATACGTGTCGTTTTAAACGACTGTGGCTTTTAAGAGTAAAATGAAACATAGAGAATTTTCTTCCATAATTAAATGATACTTATACTGCAGAGCTATACAATAATAAATGTTCGCACTAAAGTTATGTCACACAGCGACGTGTGGCAGCTGTTGAAGTGCGCATGGTAATGATTCTTAGTGGTGGTTACGAGCCATACACGTACATGGACTCGCACACGCACACTGATAATGTGCGAGGTTGACGTGAGTGCTGCCCAGCAACTGTTAAGAGTGATCTTCTTGCTCCTGAGAGGAGAGGTGACGGCTGCATCTCTGAACAGTCGTACAGTGGGAGAGCGTCGTACCTGCTGGCACGGGTCTCCAACTGTGTGGAAGGTAAGTCCGAGTGCTGGTAGACGTGCTACCGTCTCACTCGTGACTTTATTTTCCGGCCAAAGACCATAATATTAACATGTGAATTTGTTCTTTTTCACGTGTTTTCTGAGGCAAAGGAGGCAGAATGCAGAAATTCTTCATGAATAATACTTTTGTACTTTAAGGAGGTTTAAAAAATGTGCTGCAGCCCTGTTCTTCATTTCTTACACCGTGGCGACTTATCAATCAGTGCGTTTATATTTTTTAGAGTCGCATATGCAAATTTGGAGTGACTTGGTTGAGAAATTCTTGAGATTTAAAATTTATTTACTGTCTTGGATTGCTATGCCATCATTTGTGCGATCAATACTCATGATTGCTCCATTTCAAAGTTACTCCTATTGTTAATATTGTTATTTATCTGCATTGTCATAATTTATTTGCATTACAGAGGCTAACTCTGTGATATGCTGTTAAGCAATCAGTATTCTTCTAATTTGAATGTTTACTTTGCATTTTAACAGCCAAAGCTTAGTTGGAATGACAACTTATTTCACTTAATTGGTTAATGCTATTTATGTCAAGATTTCATAATCATAGAATTATCATTTTTGCTGAGAAATACTGATTATTTTCCCCTGATGACTGACCAAACCTAATATTCTTCTAAAAAGCTGAAGTTCTATTTGCAGTTGTTAACGTAAATATGTATATTGTTCCTTTTTTGGTGGTGTCAGCCACAGTTTCGGTTTATGATTCAACACAAGAGATCGTGCCTTGATGACGCAATGATTAAAAAGATTGACGAGAACACAGATTCCCAAACTTTCCCATGCCAAGGACCCCCCAGATATTTTAGTCCCATCCGAGGACCCCCAGCCAAAGTTCTCATTCCCATACTAAGATACTCATTAAATGGTTATAATGAAGTAAATTTACTATTCGCAAATTGATACACTAAGAAAGTATAGAAATAAGCATTTAAAATATTTTCAAACTTGTCATTGTTTTAAATTGAATTCAAAGTAAAATTGGTTGAAACAGCCACAACAGATAGATGATTACACTCATTACAGTATGTACCGTCACCACAGATAACCATAAAAACGAAACACCTTCATAAAAAAGTGCAGAATTAAACACCAAAGCTATCAAACATTTCTTGTTTAGTGGGATGGATGGGCTTGATGGCTCCTATACAGCTGATCAATGCGGGCTTGATGTAAGAGATCTTTTCCAAATAAGGCCCGTCACTAATGCAACACATAAGTTCACTCACTTGTAACTTTCGAAATAAAGCTCCTATCGACTTCAAATTACTCTCAAACGAAAGAATGTTTTAATCTTTCGTTTGAGAGAAATTTGAAGCCGATAGGTGCATCATTTCGAATGTTACAAGTGGGTGAAGTTAATTTTGCATTAGTGGCGGGGCTCATATGGAAAAGATCCGATGTTAGTTAGTGCTAAACGCATGTCGTTGTCCAGCTGTTAGCGTGCTCTGTGCTTGGTTTTCAATATTGTCAATGTGAAAAATCTTTTTCACATAAGTATGTTCTGGCGAATTGCAAAATGTATTTCAGAGTCTTTTCGGCCACAGCATGGTATTCAGTTCTTGAGTAGATCCAGAACTCTGTCAATGGAAGGGCTGATAACTTTATTTTCAAACCCCATCATTTTATAGTTCAATGAATTCCTCTTCCGCCTTCATATCGAGATGTGCACCAACCCCGGCTGCGAAAGGGTTTCTAATCCAGTTCAGGGAGAATTTTTCAATTTAGGGTAATATGTACCCCCTAAAGTAGCCTTGCAGATGAGATAGATGGGATACAATGATGGCGTTGATGTCTTCACTTGATGTCATACACTTTTAGTGATAAAATGGGAACATTTCAGGAACTCCTTCCTGGCATTCGCTTTCCCACAATGAAACCTTTAACATGAACGCGCGTACTTTGTCCTGCACATTCAAACGCATTATTCAACACCTTGCATGCTCTTGTTTAGTACATTTAGATGTTGGAATATGTCTGATAGATATGCTAGCTTTAGCATCCATGGCTTATCCTCCAAATAGATACTAAGATCTGATTTATGTGATCAGAGAAAAACCGTTAACCCTCTCCGCAGTGCAAAAGTACGATTCAAAACTCCCCCTCGCGATAACCACTTCAGAGTGGAGCAGCAAGCCATGAAAATCAGCATCCATTTCGTGACCAGGGCTTCAAAAATACCATCTTGCTTAGAATGGGTTTTTACATAATTCACTGTTTCACAACAATCTGCAGAACCTGAAACAGTTCATCATCAATGTGTTTTGCAACAAGTGCATCGCGGTGGAGCATGCAGTGTGTGCTGACGACATTTGGGACCTTTACTTTTATGAAAGAAAAGTTATCAAAAGTAACAGGATATTTGGTCAAATTTGCTAAATGCACTTTTGTTAATTGTCAAAAATTCACTACCGATATACTGTCATGTATCGCTGGCAAATCTATGCTAATACTACTACTACTACTATACTGTTATTTTTTAATATTATAGTAACAAATAGCGAATGAAATCTGCGGACAATGCGGATGTGTAGCGGCCAGACCGATCAGACAGCCAGAGCCTATTGGACTTGGGGCCAGACTGCCAGTCACAAGACTCACGATAGTGACAGCTGGAGTGGCGAAGGATCGAAGTTACTGCATCGTAATAAATTCAAATAAAACTAATGATTTTGATTTGATAATAAGAAACAATAAGAAACTACCGAAACAGACTTTATTCAACATTTTCACACTTACCAGAAACCCACCACACACATTCTGGAAAACATAACACACATACCACAAAAGTAAACACAGTATTCCAATTGAGCCGGTAGCAAGGGTAAGCCAACAAACCTAAATGAAATATCAAAACAGAATAAAAAAATGAAATAGAGAAGTGATTTTTCCATTGTGTCGCGGAGCCTGTAGGACCTTCTCAGGGCCCCCAAGGGTCCGGGGACCCGTTTGGGAACCACTGGATTAAAAAACGGAAAATGCGAGGTCACACGCCTATGATTGCTCACGAAAGAAAAGATGGTCGTATTATAATCGAAATAAATACCGAGACCCTGTTCACGACACTCGACGAGGAAAATCACCGAGTGGCATTG
Organism: Platorchestia sp. MABIK; assembly: GCA_014220935.1. NCBI lineage: Eukaryota > Metazoa > Arthropoda > Malacostraca > Amphipoda > Talitridae > Platorchestia > Platorchestia sp. MABIK. The sequence goes on along the minus strand of JACJUY010005378.1, from coordinate 6,681 downwards.
CCGGGATTCGAACTGCCGACCCTTCCCGTGAAGGGCGCGCGCTCTCAACCACTCAACCACGGTGACCACATCAAATAATAAATTAACACGAAAACAGAAAATTTCCTCCACTTTGTGACTAAATGACATTGATCAAATTGTATTTTTACTTGAAGCCGGTATCACACCCAGTGAACTAAGCAGCATTGAACAAGATGTTAATACCAATGGTCCACTAGACCTCATGAATGCAGTACCTCAAATAAACATCTCCATATGAAGAAAAATAATATCAAAAAATTAATAAATAATCGCCGTTTCAGTGATAAAATGGATAATATGAGGGTTGTGTTAACTACCAGCTACATCGATATTTTACACATATGTGAAACACGGTTCGACGAAAGTTCATATTTCAACATCATTGGGTACACATTGTATCGTTGTGACGTGGTCAAGAATGGAAGAGGTGGCGGTTCATGCATTTTTATCAGATGTATACCCAATATCCCAAAAAAGTGCGAACACACAAAAATGGTTTGGCCCAATGTTCAAGTGAAGAAACACAAGTCGTTCATTATCGGCAGTCTTTCCAGATACAGGGTGACCAAACATTGGTGACAATTTTGAATAGTACAAATGCTGGTGAACTAAATAAAAAAACGAACATCACCAAAGTTTTTCCAGCTCTCCACATAGGGATGTTTTATTGTTCCATAGATATGGTACCAGATGCATGGAATATGTTGGTTTCTTTGTGCTCGTCATGGCCGTGTGGTTTAAGGACCTGCCCTTCCGTGAAGGCATCGAGGGTTCGAATCAGAGCGGCGCTCGTGTCAATAGCTAGTCGATGCTCCCATTCCATCACCGCCACCATCGCACACACCACCACCACCCCTGCACCTGTGATGCATACCGCCATACCGCCATTCTACATGATCATTCTCTATCGAAACTACATGTTTATTTGGATAAGAAGACAAAAATATTACGAATTGTACAATTAAATACTGCTGTCGTAATTTTCGTCATGATAACTTGTGAGAATTTCATTAGTATTTCATTCTTTGCAGGAACATAAAAAATAGACATCAACTGACCGAACTCTAGAGACAATGAACGAACCACTTGGAGAGTCACACACATTTAAAGACTGTCTTCGTATTGTGTCACAATAGTTCATCGTCAGGCAACGTGAACAATATTATGTTCAAAAAGCTGTCGTTGTTTAGTTATTACATACTTCAGTTAATGTAATTGCTAGTTAGTATTTCTGGCTATAATTGCTAAAAGAAATAAGAAAACAAAACACAGTATTCGTAATATTTTTGTCTTCTTATCCAAATAAACATGTAGTATCGATAGAGAATGATCTGTAGAATGGCGGTATCTGGCATGCATCGCAGGTGTATACAAGATCTGGCGGTATCTGGCATGCAGCCCAGGTGATCATGCTAGAAGGAGGGCATCGAATAGCTTTTGACACTAGCGCGACCGGGGGAAAGCGTCATGGCGTCCTGTTAATTATAAGGCATTTGAAAAACCAATGTACATGTAGCATGAGCTACAAATCATAAAAATTCTCATTATGTACTAAATAATTTAATTCTTTGCATAAAATACATCACTGTAATATATCACTAATAAATTCTTACTTTTAATTACTAATCTTAATGTTTCACATGATTCACAATATTATCATCGAACATGACATGTTCGCCATGTTCAAAGTTGAGACGATCGGTGTGGCAACATCGAGCGGCTAGCTCGGAGCGTCACTTGTTCCTTTGCTCTCGTGTTGATAGTATCTAGCCTTCGCGTAAGTCAACATAGTAATGTGTGATTATACTAGCCAAATTATGTGATTGTGTTTTGCGTTATAACTTAAGATGTTCAATGTGTATATGTGTTGCTTAACTAGGAATTAATCTAGTTTAGGATGACGTGTCTAAATTAGGTTGGAAACTGTTGTGAAGATTAAGGTTGCGCGCGTTGTAAGTACGCGTCGGTTTTCTCTCTGGTGACTGGGATAATTACGTAGTGTCCATGTGACGTGTTTAATCTCTTTTAACGTAGGGAAGTTGTTGAGGATATGGTTGATTGACGTTCTTCATGTTAAGAATGTTGAACTGCTTTGTTGGTCTAACACCTCGACAATTGTAACTTCCAGTGATTGTTTAGAAGCACCTCCGAGTGAGAGGAAAGTATTCTCTGCTATTTTGAACTCATTAGACCTCCGCCTATCAACTATTAAGTTGCAAAGAAATAATTAGTAGTTGGTGGCTTTAGGAGAAAGAATTATGTTGGGTTACCTAAATGTGTGGAATTATGCATTGTAATGGTAGTTGTGCGTAGCGCTCTTATTTCCGGTGAACCCAATCATTCAGCTGTACGTATTTTGCAGATTCTCCGAAGCCTACAACACACAGTCAATACCTGGGTCTTAATGACCGTAATCCACATTTAAACTTACATCATATATTCATTATTCCCGTCGTCACTCCAATACGACGTCCACCACTCTGTGCATATATTCACTATTCCCGTCGTCACTCCAATACGACGTCCACGCACTCTGTGCATATATTCACTATGCCCGTCGTCACTCTAATACGACACCATGTACTCTGTGAATTCATGCCCTAAATCGCTGAGTATGCACTTAAACTATACCTGCTCGTAATGCTATGAACTCACTGGCTCACTCGCCGTATTGCCTCAATTGCCATCACACTTGACACTACTCCGCCACCAAGAAGCCGGCACTGCTACGTCTGGGATACGGAATCTCTTCAGTTAAGAGTCCTTCGGCTCGACTGAGTCTGCAACCAAGCCTCAAGAGATTGTGCCATCGTTCCTTTTGGCGCAACAATATAAGAGAAAGCTGAGTACTCAAGCAAAGTCATTTTCCTTTCCCGCGCTAGCTCAAACAAGTCGTAATCGAAAGTGGGTGCTGGGTGGATATTACCTAGTCCGCCTAGCATACCATTTCAGTGGTGACCCCCAGACTTTAAAATCAATTATTTTGAGTTGTTTGAGAGAGCGTGAGGGAAGAGAAATTTGTTCTGCATGCCATTATAGTGATAAGTTCACATCATTTTCTCGTGTGCCCAATAATTTTTTTCTTCTGGACTCATTTGCTAATGATTTTTTCTGAGCAGCTTTTAAAAATTTTTTTTTCTTTCCCAATATTTTTTTTTCTGATTCTCATGTGCCAAGTAGGTAGGAAGTTTTTGTTTTCCCCTTCTTTCCTTTATTTTTTTTCTCTTTCCGGAATTACCTGGGGATCTCAATAATTTTGCTTTCCTCGTTCTTGTCTTGATCCGAATAATTGTGCGGTAGGTATAGGCACCGTAAAACCTTGTGATAACGTTGAGCGTAAATTCATAGTTTGATCTTGTAAACATTTCAATATGGCTGGTGATGACAACGAAAATACCAACCAAGCGCGTAGCAAGAAAACTTTAACTCTTCCTGCGTTCACACCATCAGAAACAACCACCTGGTTCCTCCAAATTGAAATCCTATTTCAATACCATAGTATCGATAACGAAAGGG
>JACJUY010005377.1:38483-55624 GCA_014220935.1 Platorchestia sp. MABIK | reverse complement strand
TGTCCGTTGCGCCATAATATTTCATGGCACAATAACCCATACCATACGGATCCCTTTTTGACAAAAAAAAAAAATTGAGTCAGGGGTGCCGCGCGGGCCCAATTTATCCTCGGATGGTACCCTTAAATCGATTTACATGAAACCATGAAGTGCTGCACAACGCCTGTGCATTCTGCCAACCTTCTCTCGTAATCTTGATTCTTTTCTTTGACGGTGCTCCTAACTTTGTTTATGTGAATGTGTGTGTTTCATGTTTATATTGTTTGACTTGCCATTCAGAGTGGTATTTTTATTAATTAGGCTGTCGAGCCGCCTCTACTACTATTAATTAGGATTAGGTGCAATTCGATGTTTGGGCTGTGAAGAAGCAGGAAAATACACGAGAGACCGGAGTGTATGATGAACGATATGATTTTCTAATAGTTTCGAACGAAAAATATTTGCGCTTCGGTTATGTAGGTGTTTTCACCTAAATGGAGACACTGCATAAAAATAATAAATCGAGAGTAAAAACGTGCTGCTAGGTTTCTGTCACACGTGAAGAAATATAAGCGCCTATTGTTTTGATCCTATCTGTTTTTGTGTATTTTTGTTTCAACGTTACGTACATGTTGGATTATTATCATGATTGTCTTTTGAAGAATGTACGTCTCGTGGTTTCGTTCTGTTCGTATCTCGTGTTTCTATACGTCTTTGCAAAATAATCATCATTTGATATAACGGCATTGAGGTTGAGCGTGTCAATTTTTCAATAGAGCGTTTATTATTGTGACTTTTTTAGTGTTACTTTAAAATATCATACATTAACTGTCAGGAATGAGTTAGAATATTTCGAAACCTCATGTCAATATTTGGTATTAGGTTTGTTAATGCTTTAGAAAGAGAGGTTAACTAGAAAATGAATTTTTATATTCGAGTGTACGAAAAAATGTAAACTGAACGAAAGATCATCTTGAATGCTTCACGGGAGTGAGGAAATTTTTTCGTGAAACGTTAAAAGCTTGAATCAGGCTACACGGAAACGAATGCGGTATGTCATCGGTGTTTATCTTTTCCCTTTATATTAAGAGATTTATCAAATTAAATTTTTGCAGTATATTTTATGCATCATTTTTTTAGATACGAACGATTTCTCTTTCTTTTCTTTTTTTAAGTTTGAGATATCCGACTGCGTCGTGGCACCTGCACTCGCGTTCTCTCTCACAGCCCATGGTCAGAGGTCCGTAAAAAGCCGAACTGATGTTTATTTTGGAAACTCAAGTTATCGGACAGGGCAGTTAAAGATGTCTCAGTTGTTGTGTAACGAAAATACAGTTTGGAAAATAGGTCTACGAGACGGTCCAGATTTTGAAGGTGTGGAGAATATCATTCGTGGGTAGAAAGATGATTCGGTGTGAACAATTTTAGACTGCAATTTTTGGAAAAAAGTTTAAAGAGAAGCATGTTACACTCCTAGTTAGGTGGGAATAAATGCTATAAAATATGTAAATGCTGGAAATATATATGTATCCGTATATATTTCTAATTTATTTCCAACATTCCCATCGGCACATATTTTTCAAAATACAAGTATATTGAAATAAATATTTAGGTCTATTTATATATTTAAATGGATATAAATGCGTATTCATTTATAGAAATATATGTCCCGATGGGAATATTGGAAATAAATTGGGTTCAGGATGAATTGGTCGATTGGCCATGTAAATGGAAGTATTAAATAGTCTATAGGTATAATGTATATAATTTGCAGGTGGAGGGTATTGCGAAGTTTAATTCATCTTTCCCGTGGAGAGGAGATGCACAACGATCTGGAAAAATCGATCGCAAATTTGGCAATTCTGTGTGAGTTTTATCGATTCTGCTCACTGTATTCAGGGCTCAATTAAAAACTTAAATCACATTAAACAGAACTGAATGAGCATCGAAAAAAACGTACTAGGAGAAGTGTGAAATTATGCGCGTAACATAAGCAAGCATTGTGAACAGGATTATCAGAAATGCGTGTGAATATTGAATCTCACGGGCAATTATTGCCATAAAGTCTACGGTTTTTTAGTGAGACACTTCAATAACTTGTGCCCTTTATAATAATTATTATTGTGAACGATAGTGATTTGGCCGGCCTGTGCAATCCAGTACAATTCAATTCAAGTTATATCTTGGGTACTAATATATAAATTAATTAATTAATCAACTTTAAACAAATTTTAAAATCCCATATTTATGCTGATCAATTGAGTATTAGGGTAGAATTGGTTCGGGTATGTTTCGAAATACGATGAGAGATCGTAGTGTGTCCGAAATTTTTTTTCAACTACACTAAGGCAGGTCCTGTCGTTGAAGAAAACTCCAAGGAAGCCATCAGAGAATAGGGTTTGGATGTAACTCTTGGTGCTGAATCACGGTGAGTGTCCGTGATATTTTTACTTACAGATTATTGTGATTCGTATGTGTTAATATTAATGCTGTTTCATATCTTATTTTCTTCTCATCGGTGATATTATTGATGACTTGAATGAAGGTACGTCAGTCTTCCCTATCCGACACTCACGGTAACGAGCTTAGCTCGTGACACGATCCTACTACTACTTATTTCAATACGTCATCAGCTTAGAATCATTACTGTGCCAAAATATTTCCAACTAATTTCAATAGTTCTTATGGATCGCCAATAATTCAGATCAAAGTTTTTTCATGAGAAGATTTACCAAATGTTCAAAATTATGAGATTTCGATGTATCGTAGATACTCTAGATCTCAATCTTCAATAACATCTGTGACAGTTGCAAATCAATTTCAAGCAGGGAAGTAAGACGTCCTGAATAATATTACAAGCTACTGCATAAAAGGAAGGAATCTCGAAATAACCTAGCGCATCAAATATAATCCTACTCTTGAATTAGAGGTATGAAGAGGGCACTTGACACGAACGCAGGAAAGTGGTGATACTTATCACTCTCGTTGAGTGATGAGCTTGGAAATGCGTAAAACTCCCTGACTAGTCATTAAACTCTTCAACGTAGACGAAGTAGAAACAAGGGTTACGGAGATCGTTATTTATAAAAACTGAGCTAGGAGTCAGGCGGCAAGAATCCATCCTTAGACGGTAAAAGGGGTTTAATATCGAAAATCTCTCCTGCCCTGCATGTCATGACATTAGGGAATTCAGGTTACACTGTTATGAAATTACATTTCAAGTAGAAGTATGTTTCAACGTCTGGAAATTCAGGTTGTGATGTTGAGAAATTCCACGACCATAAGTAGAGGTAACGAGTAGCTGATGGTGTTGCAGTCTGACTCAGGCTAGCAGGTATCACCGTAGCCAGGCTACGTACACGAAACTTCAATTCATTGAGGGGCCGCAAAACACGATAGGTTCTGCGCACTGCCGCAGCTATATGCAGGGCGATAAATGTAGCTTCTCGAACTTTCCTAGAACAGTAGCGTAGCGTTCAACACACGTCATTCAAAACTATAGGTAATAAAAACTATTGGGCTGGCGAGGCGAGTACAGAAAGTACAGAAATTGTTGTGTGTAGATCGCAGACGTTCGACCAAGATGTTATCAAACCTAGATTACGCGACAAAGGGAATGCATTTTTCCTTGCTATTCTCTCACTCATTTCTTTAGACTATTAACATGGGTATTACGACTCCCATGTTGATAATATATCAACTAACGATCTTCATGTTAAGACATTTTAAAAATCAGTGATGTTTTTGCATCATTTTTATTTTGAATAAATTGTTTCTATTTTCTTTCTTTCTCGGTGATCGTCTTGCAGCAACACAACAGGGCAAACAGGCGGAGTAGTGCGCAGTGACTGCTTTCACTCACATGCAGATCAAGTGAAAAAGTTCGAAGGGGCCACTCCACATCTCGCCTGCTGATACCTCATGGTGCTGCAGGCAGTGTGTGCACTGGTACATTGCCGTGAGCAAGAGAACATTGACGTACTCTGTTAGAAAGTTAAACCATAAACCTACTCTGTTAGAAAGTTTGGCAGGAAAAGTTCGGAACCGAAACTAGATGAAGAACGCTAGCTGAGTCTCATTAGAATATCAGTTCGTAGGTTCTGAAATAGGGGAACCTATTATGGATCGAAAAAGTTGTTATCATGCTTAGTATGTTAATATTACGTGAGGTTGGGGTCAGAGATGGGCATTAAGTGCTTTGAAAGTACTTAAGTACTGTGTATTAAGTACATGGTTCAATAGTACTCGAGTACTAAGTACATGGTTCAGAAGTACCAGAGTACAAAGTACTTTTGTCAAATGTACTTAAGTACTAAGTAGTGGACTTTAAAATATACTTGAGTACATTTTAAGCACACTTTCGACTACATTTATTATGAATAATATGGACCAAGTACTTTTATCAAATGTAATTAAGTTTTAAGTTCTGTACATTCGAATGTACTTAAGTACGTCTTAAATGCATATTTACGTACATAATTTTATGACCACTAAGTTCTGACTCACTGTCGGATTTAATTTTTGTCGTTTAGAATTTGTGACAAAATACTGTAACTATTTGACTTAGCTACTCCTTCACGGTCTCATCGCTTATACACATTTGGAATATTTGTACTTGCTAATGATAAAACGGAAAATCCCAACGGGGCTAATTTGCCGCGGTCGGCGGTTGAGGGTTAAATAAAACAGAAAAGGAAAAGTTAAGTGTTTAATATTCCGGTTTCCTGAAAGCACAATTCAACATATCGAGAATACTCTATGCATATACATATATATATAGCAATTACTAATTGATGTACATATTTTTATGCATGTAATCTATGTATATGTTCTGTGTATATGCGTTGAGAATTCTCGATGTGCTTAATTAAAAGTTACCCAGGTGGCATAAAGATCATAATTACTACAGTATAACTACACTCAGTATTGTTATAGAGACCAACGCAGCAACATTGTGATCTCACTGAAGGTCCCTCATGATAAGGAGAAATGCAATTGACTGAATTTTATCTACAGACTACTGAAGTAAACCGTTAATTTTTAAGGAATTGTGACTCAAAGAAATCATTTTATCTTTGAGGCATCCTAGATTCAGGCATGTAAGTACGCAAGTACTTAAGTACTGCACTCAAGTACTCTGCTCCAGCAATTTTAATGTCCTTATGTATAACACTTAAGCACTGGTTTATGAAAATACTAAAGTATTTAGGTTGAATACAGAAAAAGTACTCATATACTTAAGTACCTCCCAGCTCTATTTGGGCTCAAGTATTCACTTTGTACTGCGCATCTTTTTGTAAGCTTGAAGTTCATTTGGTTGAGTCGGTGTGACTGAACAACGTCGTTACGTTACGAAAGAATGCATTGGAATTTGCAAGACGTAACGCGCTACTCAGCATTTGTATCATTACATCTTATGGCGGCATTTAATAGTAATATCTCCTTTAACTTCATTAGATAATAACTATTCATTGATGGTGTTAAATACAACAACATGTGACGATGTGTATGTGTGCGAGAAGCTACAAGAGTGCTACAATTGAGTTTTAGCATTTATGTTATTCAACGTTTCCATTAGCACTTGGTATTTTTTATTTGCTTTTGCCTTCCTGTGGTTTTTAGCTTGTTTTGTGTGTGGTATTTTTGATGCATTCTTTTGAATGATCCAATTTATTTTTTTTTGCAAATTATAAATTTTTCCCCTATATCGGTCATGTTTTAAAAAGCTCTCACTATAACATCTCAAAATCTTATTCATTGTATTTCCTCATTTTGAGTCTATTCCATCTGATTTTTGGAGGTTTTAACTCCTAATCGTGACTTCAAGGAATTAATTAGGAATTCATCTTTTGAATTATTTCAATTTAAATTCCTAATTCCAAATCTGCAAGGGTCTCCTAAGAGAGACTCTCACGTCCCGTGACACCTGAAAATAAATTCTTTCTTGTTCCTACTTTGATCGGTATGGGAAATTATAAGATTTAGTGTAGCGTAAAGGTTGTACTGGCTTTGGTCTCTCAAATAGTCCCTCAGTTGCACCCACTCAGCCTCGACAGTGAAGATGTGAGCGATTCTTCGTAATGCCACAAACGACGTTCTACTGCGAGAAATATCACAGTTAATATTTAAGCGATTTAACCACCCGAAAAACAGCACTGCCACTATTTATAATTCCATAGGATAGAAATTCTGGTACTACCAGCTGTATGGCATTTCAGAAAATCTTAGTCTAGAATTCTGCAGACAGCAATATTAGCCGTAGACTTAAGAGCAATAACGGTCAGCTTAGCAATAAATTAACCGAAGATTTAAGAGCCATAACGGTCAGCTTAGCAATAAATTAACCGTAGATTTAAGAGCAATAACGGTCAGCTTAGCAATAAATTAACCGTAGATTTAAGAGCAATAACGGTCAGCTTAGCAATAAATTAACCGTAGATTTAAGAGCAATAACGGTCAGCTTAGCAATAAATTAACCGTAGATTTAAGAGCTATAACGGCCAGCTTAGCAATCAATTAACCGTAGATTTGAGAGAACGGCCAGCTTAGCAATCAATTAACGATAGATTTGAGAGCTATAACAGTCAGCTTAGCAATCAATTAACCATAGATTTTAGAGCTATAACGGCCCGCTCAGCAATCATAACCTGCAGTTAGCCTTCAGAGATGAACGGAAAGTAGAAATGGCTATGTATTGGATTTATTTCGGCGTTAACATGTAAAGAGTTCAGGGTTCTCTTTTTAATGCAAAAGCATCTGTTACCCTTGGGTGCACGCTCCACGCGCTTGATGCCAATATCGCTTTCGAGGAACTAATGTGGTTCCGGGCTTCGCTGATTGCGTTTGGGAAACAAATTTGACGTGCGTTTAGTTACGTTTAAAATCTTGCCTACTCAACAGCGAGTTAAGCACATCGTTTAAATTAACATGAATATTCAATTTAGCTAATTGTGGATTTTGCACACTAACTTTCAGTGATATTCAAGATTGGGATGTTCAGCTTCTTATAATAGGAAATTTTTTCCAAGCAAAACTAGTTTTCGAGTGTCTATAATTGGCATTTCACCACCTGCATCACAAGGTCTGTAACTACATTATTAACTCGCTATATTTGACTGCTTGTGTTGCATCTGTTGCGATACTCATGTTTCTGTAGGTTATTTTATCCCACTGCTGAATCATTAGTTATCGTAAATTTATTTATACATCGTATTCATTTCCTTATTCATATCAAAATTCGATTTTTTTCGGTCATTATTTCAATGACGTTAACCTTCAATACATTTTTTAACCTCCTTTCCAATAATTTCAAGCACCCAAATCATATCGAATGATTAAATTTCGTAAGAAATACGATCAATAGTTGTAAAATGTGATTCTTATCACTTCAATATACAGTAATTAATCGAACAATTGCTTGAAATAAATTCAGTGGAGTGCAAGAAAATTTCTTTTCGAGCCCTGACGCCAGTCCTGTGTAATCTAATTTTAAAAGACTTCCTGAATCCGAATATAACTCCCGTTTTCCTACATCACCCGCCCTTTTCGAGGCCCCTCCTATTTTTATCACTTCGGTAAGGATTATTTTAGCTGTAAAGAATAATAAATGATAAATTTAAAAAGTAAAAAATAAATGTAAAGAATAATGCACAAATAGGACATGTACCAGTATCTTCATTTGGTGCTTGCTTCCCCTTTGTACTCTGAGGTATGTCAAGGGAATGGAAAGACATAGGAATAAAGAGGTTTTCGGGTTGAGCTTTTTCCTAAATTTATGTCGCCCGCTATTGTGGGTCAGCTTACTTTTGTAAGATCAGTCTTCGTCATTACTGTTGTCTTGCGTTTAAAGAAAACGCCTGCTGAACGCAACACCTTCCATAATAAAGTCAGCTTCAGCAGTCACCGCTCGAGGCGGAGCGAGGTCTTCAGTCGACCCCCAGACTGGGATACTCAGGGCAAGCACAGCCACAACCTAACCGGTTCCCGAACGTTGAGAAGAACTCGCATTTTTGTTCAACGTAATTTAGAGTTGAAAGAAGAAGAGCGCCCGAGGCGGCTGCGGGTGACGGTTTTCGGGAAGTCAGAATATCCTGGCTTCTATACTTGCCACCTCACGTCCTCCCCGGTATTTATTCAACCCACCACCTCGGCTTTCACTTCTACACCGGAATCGAGGATCAAGTCTGCTCTAAGCCGTCGGCTCGCAAGCGGCTTTGTTTAGGCGTTCTTTATTTCGTAGAATTTCTCGTTGGAAATTTTGCTCGAGTTGCAGATCGTTTATATTCGCTAACTATAGGTGTCTGTATTTATTATCTTATTATCTGATCGTCTCTTTCATTCATTTCTTATTTTGGTGTATTTGTCATATGCTCTGTACTACATCTCATTTAAATTGTGAACTTCAAGTAAAATGTAAAACGTTATTTTTCTTTCACCACCGGTTCACCCAAGTCGAATATTGGTAACCTGAACAGTTTAGCGTACCAAAAACCAGCAGTACGCTACCAACATGCTCGCATTCCACTTCCCTGAAAATCTCCTCTTGAACTTCGTGATGTCTTGCTGGAACCGTCTGTGTTCATCCGAAACTAATCTTAAATTTTCAGGGAAGAATGCCTGGTGGGAGTGAAGGAAATGCACTTTAAGAGACATGTTACACTCCATGGCCTTGTACGGTGACAGCAATTCCTCGACATGAGCGACATAATCATCCCTTCCGTTGTCACCTTCCGTTCTCACACAAGTTTTAGAATGCTCGCCAAAACTGTCCATGTTTAGAACTTTTCACCTTTATAGCCCCCAGAAAAATGAAAAGACTAAATAATCCTTTTCATCCCTCCAAATTGTCGAAAAGGGATGAAAATAGTTTGAAAGGTGAGGGTGTCTCCCGAAAACGGTGAGTGATAGGGAAAAACGAAGGTCGTATTTGGATTCATGAGGTCATTTTCCGTGAGAATAAGCAGGATTGGTGTCAGGGCTGATTTTCATGCACATAAGTGATATCGCCATTTTAAGTCAACACAATTTTTCTAGAATACACTTTACGTCAATGATATTTTAATATGTCAGTCAGTACTTCTTTAGCGAGTTCAAGGAAGGAATAGACAGACCGAAGGCCAACCATATACGAGTTATGTATAAAATGACGCACTTTGGTGTAATGAGCTAAGGCACGCAATCACGACACAAGAGGGCAAGTGTAAAGATGCTCGGGTTTAAAGTGAGGTTTAGCCATGACGTTGTGTTCATAAATTGACAGTAACTGTAGTTTTCACTGATACAAAAATACTTCATCTAGCGGGATGCTCGGGATGCTGAATGAGTGTAAGATGCCCTATGTGAGAACTAGCATCTCACCAATCAAGCAGACCTTCTGTAGACGAAGTGTCGTCTTAGAGTGAGTATCGTCTTTCTCTACTTACCCTTTACATATAGTACATTCGAGGGAAAATGTCGCTGATAACCCAAACTTGAAAATTTGTTATGACAAACAGAAGAATCCTATTCTTATCGTCATTCTAATCAATCTACATCATGATCATTTTTTTATTGCATCTATGTTTAAACGTAGATATTTGTATTAGAACATCATCATCCTCTTACATTCTTTTTGACCATCATTTTGTACAATTAATGCAGCTCTACATATGTGTACTTGTATCGTTCACTTTTGATAGAACAAAATTGTTTTTGCCATGACATTCTTCAATGGGCGAGAAGCCTTGGTGTGTTGTTCATAAGAGGCATGATCAGTTTGTAGTAGGGCGAACTTTCCTTTGTGTCAGTCCAGTGCTTTCATTCGATTAACGTGCGTTTGTGGTGCTGGAGCACCGTGGTATTTGTTGAAATTACCTTCCTCTTTCAGCGACGCCTTTCCCCCGGTAGCCGTGAATTAGCGTGTCACCGCGTCTCTGTAAAGCTACTGCAGTTGCTGAAGTTTTTTCAGTAACACACCAGCAACAGCAAGGCTGCTCAGTTCTTACTCTTGAATAATCTTGTCAGGTGGCACAAGCAACGAAACCAAGTTCACAAAGCCGCAGGTTGTTAGAAAAAAACTTACTTCCAGGCAACCGATCTTTCTTGCGTTAAAATTGTAGTTCACGAGTGTGTTTTTAGTAAAACGTGGTAAAGGAACGCCTTAAAATTTTCCGTTTATGCAAGAATTAAAACATTAAAATACCTCGATGGCAAGACGAATAGATTTTCGAAATCAAACACGTATCTGAAATTTCTTGGCAATGGGTAAACCAGGCACTTTTAAAAAGAAAAACAAGTTACAGTATCCGGCTTAGTTAGCAACAAGCAACAAGTAGGCTAGGCATAAGTTGAGGCAGAGCGGCTAGAGAGATGCCGGCAGTACACAGCGGGACTTTTACGACTAGCGGTGACCTGCCAAGCCACGCCTTATATACCTTACCGCTGGCTCTACTTCAAGAGGTCGCTATCGCGACGACACGCGCAGGGGCACACTGGAACCCACGCATTTAAAAAAAGAATTTTTATTCCAAGAACCGCTTACTAAACAAGAATGACAGTTTTTCTTTCGTTCACAAGCGAATCATGTGGAATAAAGATTTGACATATCTTGCTCGTGTGGCACACTACGTTTAATGTCCGGACTGAATATGTTCGACTTGTTGAGTTGTCTCTCGCTTACGTAGTGCGCTACGTTTAAAGTGCGGAAGTCTAAAGTACGGAGTCGCTATATTGGATTGCAATATTGGATTGCCTCGTCTAAACTGCAGACGATGTGAGCTCGCACATTTTTGACTGTATATGCTTTCAATCGTCCTATCAGTTGTCACATGATCTCACATCAATGCCTCGCATAAATTAGATTAACAGCAATATACAGTACATGTTTACCTTGCTATGAATAAATGACATGGGCACCCCTAAATATCTGAGTTCATAACTTGCCTAAGATTAAATTAATAACCCCAATACAAGATGAAATCCTCACCTATGACATGACTGACACAATGGTCCAATACAATTAAAATTTTATATATCTTGAGCAGTATGATTGTTCAACTCCAAAATACGTGAATTCCTCATATGTTACAATACTCACGTTACATCTTCCCAACGGTTGGTGGAAAATTAGAGCCTGCAGTGCAGAAAAAAGAAAGAAAGAAAAATTATTCAATAAAGTGTATTCGCTGAAGACAAATAAGCGGTTCACGCCAGCAGCTGTGCTTGTTTAAACGTGTGCTCGAAATGAGCCCGACTCAAGTAATTTAAGAAAAATTAATCTAACTAACTTTTATTCAATGAAACAAAATGTGTTTTCTTTCTGTATTTTCAAAGAAGTTTCGAGACCTTCACTTGCTCCATCTTGACTAGACCATTATAAGTTATATGTCTTCGGTACAAAATAAATGCGGAACCTTGCGCTCGAAAATCATTGGATGACAAAGATTACCATGACTCTCGTAACTTTTAATCTTGGCTGAAAGTTTGATCATTTCGAAGAATCGATCGACGTACAACAGCGGCAGCGTTGCATCACGTTCTCTTCTGGTGTAGGTGATGATGCTACACAAAAAAATCATTTGATGATGACATAGGATGAACAAGTGAGAACAAATGATGTATTTTTAGTTATTTTTCTCATTTTCAAAGTTATGCTAAGAGATAATAAATAGAAAATTTAAAATAATTTTGTGTTTCGATTCTGCAAGAGTACCAACGGCATCTAAAAAACAGGGAAAATTGTCTTTTCGACTGATAAGGTCATTTTTGACTGCGTGGAAAATTACGTAGAGGTTGTTTTTGTCTATAATCAGCATAAATACTTAAGGGGAAAATTGCTTGTCCATTTACAGAAAGTTTAGCTTTGTTTAATTGTGAGAAATATCTGTTTTTAAACCTAATCATTTCTTTACTTTCAGTGCTACCGGCTCTGCTTGAAACTAACAACATGGATCGTGTACGACATGACAGCCACATAGGAAATTTCACCCATTTTGAATTGTAAAAGACATTTTTTCCGACCATATTTTTATTACACTTGCGGTACTAAGGGCACTGATTAAATCAAGCCCGGACCGAGAGTTACATGGCGGCCACCCGCTACTTCTGAGCAACGAAGGCTATTGAAAGCAATGACTTAACCACGCAGAAGCTGATGGCATTTTGTGTTGTGGCTGATTTGACGGTGCGCTGTCTGCTGAGGGCACCAACTCCGTGATGTGATGTTGGCATCAGCAGAGGACAAGTGTCCGTACTCCGTCTCATACGGCTTGCTCTACTGATGCGGTTTAACTCCAACTGTGGTTGTTCTGACACGTGAGAACTAAACTTTTCTGCAAATGCACAACGTGAAATAAATTACTTATTTGGATGCAGTTGTTCTAGCTACATGTGATCAAACCTAATCTACAGTATTTCCTGTGTCTACCATATTGTTCATTACAAGTTGTGGCGCTAGGGCTCTCAACGGGAGACTGATGTGTTGAGCGAAGACAGACTGAATGTGACCAGTTGCCAACAAGGAGATATCCTAGGTGTCATGGCAAAATCTAGCCCCTAAGTTCGTGATCTCTAATTGGGCGATGGACTCTTGATAACAAATTTCTTTGAGGGATTTCATGACCAAAAGTAATGGTAGACATAAGCGAAGATAAACAATCTCAAAATTAGTGTCATTTAATAGGAACAATAACAAAAACAAAATTCTATACGACTACAAAATTAATGACTAAGCGTAAAGACAAGTTGACAAATTGTGAAAGTACGCAAGCTATTAGGTAAACCGTGAAAAGGGTACACAATTATTTGAGTCAATAGGTTCACTGAATTACACTGAGTTACAATTTCGAGTTACACTGAGCTAAACTGAACTACAACTGAACTACACTAAGTTACTCTGAATAATAAGGAACTGCACTGCGCTGTGCTAGATTTACAAAGGTATTTAGTGCGCGTAAGGCATGCAACCAAACAGAACAGAAATTGAAACCGATGACACACAAGACTGTGGCTTTCTATTCAGTTCACTGTAAAACGATAAATTTAGTACTATGAAATGAATTTGAACTTACCAATGACGGGGCAGAAAGGCAGCGCAATACTACTAGCAGTCTAGCAGTTTACTCACGAAACATAAGAAAAAAAATAATCTTATCTAAGAAGTTCGGATCCATCTACCGACACCAGGAAATATCTGTTTTTTAATTCCTCACACTGAGCATCGAAGAGTGCTTAAAAATCATATGATCCAATTGTAATTTTAGTATATCGTTCTCGGCAAACCCGCATGTGTCCTAAGCTCATTTGACCTCATTACTTCGACTCCTCTCTTTGATTAGAACTTACCATCTTTTTTCATCTTTGTTCTAAGCGTCCAGGTTCTACGAAACTAACACTTTAACCCCAACGTGCGCCACCGGTGGCCACGGAGGGGATTTTCATAATGCTGTTGACCGACCAGTAGTCAAACTGATTTTTCATAAACGCTCAATTAAAACTCACTGAATGCATGATGTAGTTTATATTTTCTATTTTCATAATTGTTTATAACAATTGACTTTAAGTTCGAGTTGAATATTGAACTTCAATTTAACCAATTGCGGTCAAAGTGTTAATTATATAGTGTAAAATTTTGGGTTGGTGTGATCCTCCAGCTGCAATACAGGTGTTGCGGCTCGAGCAATGGCTGATGTTTCGTGAACCTACGGAATAGCGCCACGAGAAGCGTTGATGGCAACTCCAGACCTGACAACATCTGAGCTGCCGGTCTGTTGAAGTCTACCTTCATCTTGGTATGTATCACGCGTCGTACATTCCGGCTCATGAATCGAATAAGAGTATGCACTATGTTATTTCAAAGTGTACCTGGATTCCAACTCTGTGCATTGATGTGTGGTAAGTATGAATTAGAAATAGGATTTGCGGTTTTTAAACAATAAAATTGAGTGTTCGTAAGGTGCTCTTCCTTACAGAGGTCATTTTGTTTTTTTAATTAAATTAATAAAAGGAAAAACGTGGAAAACAACGTTTATTGCAAATGTTTTTTTTTTTAGGCACACAAAAAGCCTTTTTCAAATGAAATCGTTTGTGAATTAAGGTAAATAAAAACAAATACTGCTCTGATGAATTTCCTACATGCATATATATACATAGTCGGATTTTGGAAAGAGATGCAATGCCGAAAGTGAAAAATTTAGGACCACCGACCCGCGGTTTTTAAATGAACTTCATCATGGATCAGGTTTTCAAAACTTTACAGACGTGTTTATCAAGAAAAATGTACCACGAGAATACTTTTAAACAACATTTTCCTACCGCGTCTCAAATTTTGTGGCGAACAACTGTTCACCGTGTTCAATTTTAGCGTCGTGACTCATAAAATACGCTGAAAATTTGTGCCCCAAAATACTGTTATTGATTGCGGATTACATAGAAGACACCGAAAAAAAGCAGAAATTATTGCCGAAATTGCATTTTCACCTGCTACTTTCATGAAGTTTCAAAATCAAGTATAGAAAACAACAAGCACAAGTGGTGACGCGCCTGAGCTGCAGATGAAGACCCTATCAAGAGCAAGGTTTCAGCGAGCTAGGATTGAGTGTTTTTCGTTTTTCTATCACGCAATGGCAAATGTAAAGCTCGGTTGAGCTGGCTATTGTGATGAACAATGAAATTTTGCATTGCACAAAATATCGTGTCGGGAAAAGAGGAAGCAATTCCTGATGAGGTTAAATTTCACGGGCACCAATTGGTATTTATAAAGGGCTTGACCCGTTTTGAGTCAAGTAACTTAAACAACAACAGGGTTACAACACACGAGAGAGCTTGTGTACTTAACGGCGGGATTACTGTACCCAAGGAAGTTACTGCACTTGAAGGTAACTACACTAGAGAGGATTGCTGTACTCCATGACTGAATTTTCAGGGCTACTGTAGAGAGTGACTGCACTTAAAAGGGTTATTGTACTCACGAGGGTTGCATCATTCAAGAGGGTGACTGCACTCAAGTACTGGATTGTCAGGGCTTCTGAAGAGAGTTACTGCACTTAAAAGGTTATGCTCTGTATTCACGAGATTCACAACATCTAACAGAGTTAGAGAACTCAAGAGGGTTACTGATTTTCAGGGTTACCCACAGCATCCAAGAGTGGGCTGTGGTTACCCACAATAGCCTAAGTAGTTACCTACGAACAACAGAAACACTACTAGGGTTATAAATGACGCTACTGATCCACGCATCTTCTCATTATGCTTCGAGAAGAAGCAAATGAAATGTTAACTCGTATGAGATATGTTCCCGTCAAACGACGGAGCATCTGTACTGTCTCCTCTACAATCCTTCTGAAAATCTCTCGTGTCATGAATATCAAATACGAATTCTACCATTAAAATAAGCCGTGATCCATTCAAGAAGAACTTTTTCTCATTATAAAGCTTTCACATCGATATCCAAATCTTCCAGAAAATTTTGAGACATCCCAATGAACCTTCTTTGATTTCAGCTGCCAGCGCTACTTCTACTCTTCCCACTTCGTACTCCCCTTTCTCCTCACGGTGGACTCCAGATGCCTTCTTCAAGATTAATTTACCTCTCTCCCTTTGACTATATTATTACAGTTCTTCTCTGTCTGTCTGGTGAGTCATTCATATGAAGCAAATTACAGGTAGCAAAGGAGTATTTTGATATTAACATATGTCTTGAAGTTGCCTCTGGAACACCGCGATATTTGCATCTGTAACAATCGCGTCCATGGAGTAGCGTTGTAGAGGTTCCTACGTTAGATCATTATTCTATCACTGTTGCCTCAGTTGTTGAGCATGCTATTTATAGTAATTTTATATTGTTGCTGCTGTACCAATATCATAATTGATGTTTTTCTCACGACTCAAATTACGTTCCTTTAGAAGCCATTTCGATGAAATGGTTACAAAAATACAGAATATACATTTGAAAGAGACAAAATATGTTGAAATAATGATACAATTATTTGAATGAGCGATATGATTGAATGATTCGTCAGGGCAATAGTGATCAGGTAAATTCTTTGGCAAGCGTTATTTTTTAGATCATGCCTTCAGATAATGATTACTAGTAGAAGTAAAAGTGTCTCTCAGTTTTATCGTGAGAAACAAGTGATTAAGACATTAAGAAAAAGATCAAGAGGTTTGCAACCAAAATAAAAAACGAACGATATTGCAGGAGAATTGAAAAAAGGAACACATTGATGTCTTTAAATACATTCGGGACACTCGTCTTAATTGGGTAGTACTCTGAACTCACTCCGAAGTCCGAAGATCGACAGTGATTAGGGAGATTTAGATGACTGACTTCATATTGTCGACAGTATGCAAGATAGTATTAAAATGTCCTTGCCGTGGAAGACCCACAAAGCATGAGTTAACATTTGATTTTAATGCCACTTCTAATCAATGTTTGATGATAAAAGTATGCTCGTAATATCTTGAAAATACACTTTGATCGTTGTTCACTCTTGAAAAGTGACGAGAATTATAATTTCTAGCGAGAATAAGCTTTCAGCGTCGACTTTTACTGTTGTGATAAAAGTACTCCTCCACATGCGCAGCCCCCGCTGTAAAGACGCTCCATGTACTCTCTCTGAAATTCGGGGCGAGTCTCGGCTTCACTGAGTGTAATCTATTGAATCCCTCGGGCGTGATTGATACGAATGAACGCGTACCTAACTGTGTTACCATAAATAAGAGTCTACTTTAAGACATCGACAGTATTTTGAAATACATATCTACGATACCTATAATTTGTTTCATGTAACAGACTCTCCTCACATATAGTAAAGAACTTCAATAATATGAGGGGAGAGAGAAACGTTAATCATGCTTGAAGAGGACGTTTGAATCAGTCACTGAAGAGAGGGGAAGTTGAAGACCGAGAACATGGGCGGGCGTACAATCGACGTCGACGTACATTAGACAAGCGAAAGCTAGAACGCGGGCAATCTTTGTGTTAGATACTTATGATGTGATAGAATAAATGAAAAATTGTAAGATATTGTACAGATGTATTATCGTTTGACGAAAAAGAAAGAAAGAAAAAGAAAAACAGTTTATTTCCAATAGAGATGGTACAAAATTACCATCATTGGTTTTTAAAACATCTTAAAGTTAACACACTTAAATGATACACACACACGAGTATTGTAATACCCATG
>JACJUY010005377.1:15301-37402 GCA_014220935.1 Platorchestia sp. MABIK | reverse complement strand
AGTTCCGTAAATTTTGTTGCAAGTATTCTCAACGTGAGATTTGAAAGACATGTTTCTATCGAACCAGATACCGAGATTTTTAACTTTTTCTGATGCCACAATTTTATCATTTCCAACTGCGAGAGTTAGACCTCGTAGACCTGACGAGCACAGACCTCGTACGTGTCAACATTTCGCGTGGACTTTTTCGAGGCGAAATAAGGGGGAGTGAGTAAGGCAGACACATTCTTTTCTCGTAACGTTTCTTCAGTTGTTCCTAGATGCGATATGAGTGATTGTGACGGTCACAACAGTGTGGGTGTAGGTTACACTCGGTCGATTGAATCGAAGAGCACAGCGAGTAGGCGTCAGAGAGGGTGAGCCCCTCCCTCGTGCGGTGCGCCTGTTGGGGCGTGCTACTACCATAACGGTGTACCCATCATTGTAGTAATACCACCATTACAGTGTACCCATCATTGGGGTAATACCACCATTGCAGTGTACCCATCATTATGGTAATACTACCATTACAGTGTACCCATCATAATGGAAATACAACCATTACAGTGTCCCCATCATTATGGTAATACAAACATTACAGTGTACCCATCTGTTATATCTCAGGATGTGCCTCGTAAAGGGAACACCGCCGGATGTCTTTGTCTCACTGTGTTTCGCATGTCTCGGAGCCAGATAAGTCATAAACGGCCGGAACTGACCGACGGAAGTCCTTTATGGTGCCTTGCCTCTGCCACCTTTTACAAGCACCGGAAGGTCTTTGTCCGGGCACGGCTAGTTTTAAGGAAGGTCTGTCACCGATGGAATCAGTACATTATTAGGAGCGTTGCTGTGCGTTTACTTATCCAGCTCCTTAGTCTACAGCTAACAGAAATTAAAGCTTCTGCTACAATACCTCTAGTAATGCCGAAAGATACGACACTACACCATCATTATGGTAATACTACCATTACAGTGTACCCATCATAATGGCAATACTACCATTACAGTGTACCCATCATTATGGTAATACTACCATTACAGTGTACCCATCATTATGGCAATACTACCATTACAGTGTACCCTTCATTATCGTGCTACTACTATTACAGTGTACCTATCATTATAGCGCTACTGGCATAACAATGTACCTATTATTATCATATTACTACCATCACATTGTACCCATCATTACCGTACTACTACTATTACAGTTTACCCATCATTTTCGTGTTTGACTTGAGTTAATCAAGCGAATTAGAAAGGAGAGGACTTCTGTGAAATCACCTCAGTAGCCTCTTGAAGAATTATTAAAAGAGCTTTAAATTCTGGGTAAAGAGGCGTACTTCGAAGGCGGTTGTAGTCCAACATAACTGTAATGATAGAAAAATTAATTATTAGCTGACCTCTCAACTACAATGCATATAATACTTCAGAAGTTCTAATCAACAGAAAAACGTTTTGAATCTATATCACAGTTATCATAATGATTTATTTCAAGCAATAGAAGGAGTAGGAGACACTAATGAGAATAATTGTCTTTTCCAGACCATTAGAGGAAACAATTTAGTTAAAAGACGTCAGAGCAGGGCTGGGAGGTTTAGGATTTAGAAGACTGATCGCATTAGACTCGGGCTAAAATGGGGAGTCCCGGGCGGAACTACTGAGTTTCTAAATCTAGATAATTGAAATTAACATTTTCGTCAATCGGAAAATTACTTATTCTAGATTATCCCATGTGCCGTCTTTAGTTAGCTATAATTAAAAAAGTACAAACTTTGAAATTTTACAAGCACATTTCAAGACGCACAAAGTAAAGGCTTTGACGCGTTAACCGCGATGGGTTAAATTGAAGTTCAATATTCAAATTAAAAAAAGTCAACTTTGTATGAAATTATAACAATAGCAAAAATTTACTGGAATCTGCCTTCATTTAGCTGTGAATAAGTATTTATGAAATAAAGTTTGCGACAACTGGTCGGTCAGCAGCATAACGAAAATTCCCAGCGTGTACACCGCCGACCCACATCGTGACCAACGTGTTCAGGGGAATATCTAAAGAATCAGAGGAAGAGAGAAGGCCTAGTACTTCATAATGTTTTAGAAGATTATTGCAATAAAACGAAAAACTTCTAATGAAACGATGGATTAAATATAATGAAGATACTCATATCAGTAATAACTTCAAGTAATAATGACCTCCAGGACACGAGTTCCTGGTATTATTCCAAAACCGGGCACCAAGATTGCAATACCAGGCCTCTCGTCTTAATTGCTGCACAGGAGCGCAACCATGCAATAATTATCAAAACTGATCTGAAAGAAAAGCAGCAGAGTGACCACCTGAACAAAAATGCATGATAAATAATACATAAGTAAATTATTTTTCTGCCCAGAAGACTCCTCAAACAATCTTTCCCCCAAGCACTTCAACTCTCTTGAACTACCAAACTCTTTCTTTAAGTGGTAATTTAAGCAAACCGTAATTTCTGACGCCTAAAGGCTTGGTCTTACCAAAATTAATTCTCATCACTTATCACAAATAGACAGCACAATCGTTAAAGAATATCTTCAAGATATTACGCATGCACTCTCACTATCGAACTATTTGAACTCTCACTATTTGAAAAAACATTATAGCTTCGATTGGACTCGTGCTCTGCGAAGCCTTAATAGCAACGAAATTCGATCCCAACGTTCACAGTATCAGCAATATGGAAATTATCACCTGGCTTTCCAACATCTCCGTTGATCCTTTGTACCTGAAGAGAGCGTTCAGCAATGTACTCATCGAAGATGAGTGTTCCGAATGTAATTAAAGATAATAGTGTGTTCCTCCTTGCAATTCTCCTGCGACAACGCGTGTTAGCAGATTCTCATAGTTATTATTCTCTTAAGCTTTTCTTTAATGTCGTAATCATCTGTTTGTTACGAGATAAACAGAAATGAATGTTGAATCCAAATTAATAGTGGTTATCTTAAAGTTTGGTCTGACATTATAACGCTGCCGAAATTTATGGTGTCCATGAAGTCGTTTTGCAATTTGAAAATACTGTAGCTTTAAAACTACACATGATAGAAACAATGTGTAAAAGGTATAAGAAACAATCAAAATTAGGTTGAGAAAACTGCAATAAATAAGTTTAAAAATTTGTGTATTACAGCGTTGTGAAATTTCAACACGTCAGCCCATCATTAGCTATGCATAGGGTGACAAGATTTTTAAGCGCTTTAAAAACATTTGCCAGTTAGTCAGCAGTAATGTCTGAGAGCACAGCAGTTATTTCCCATTTCAAGCCTCTCAATGAACGAGGTCGTGTTGCGTACGCTCTTGTTCTCATATGTCCCCATAAAAAATAATCTAAAGGAGTCAAATCTGAGGAACGTGGAGGCCATGAAAATAAACCACTTCTTCCTTTGAAGCCACGGGTGATAAGTTGTTTTGATAGACAAGATTCAAAGCCTTTAATATTGAACAGAATATATTTTAACAAAATATCAACTAGCCACGCGTAAACTATAGAGACAGTAAATTTTCTAATTCGATTTTCAGATTGTTTCTATCATGTATAATTTCAAAGCTTCAGTAATTTCAAATTGTACCACTACTTTATAAACACCCTGTATATATTGATATAACTACACGTACTTACTGCAAAAACTTTCTTTCCGTAGTCAAATGTGAGGAGTTTCAGCAGATTCGTTAATTGATAAATTAATATTGAGAAACTTAAAACTTAAAATAAGGTCCTATTCTAATTTGTGCCTCAAATCAAAGATAAATATGAAACCGCGAGAGCCGAAGTAACAACGGACTGATAGTGATATATAGCACAGGAACCTTAACAACGATGCTGTATCAGTGGGGTAAATACGTTGAAAAAAACAACTCTATCAAGAGTTACCGCAGTCAAGAGGGTTACTGTATACCTAAGATGAGTACTGCATTCTAGAGCGTTACTGCACTGATTAGAGCCACTGCACTCTAGAACGTTACAATACTATAGGGTTACTGCACTCAAGAGGGTTACAGCACACATAGAGGATTACTGCACTGAAGAGGGTTACTGTATAACTAAGAGGGTTACAGCGCTCAAAGAGGGTTACTGCACTGATTAGGGATACTGTCCTCAATAACGTTACAATACTATAGGGTTACGGCTGTCAAGAGAGTTACAGCACTCAAAGAGGGTTACTGCACTGAATAGGGTCACTGCGCTCAAAAATGCTACAACACCTTGAATTCCCTAAAAGAAAATTAACTCGATTTGTCTTGACAATGTTTTCTTTTCAGTTTGATTGCTCGTGTCACTTGTTTTTTATTTTTTCTGTAGTTTGGAAAGAACCTAGATTTATAAGCTGGAAAAAGGGCATCATAATTTTATTTTCTCCGCCTGAAATCACATGATCTTGTCGAATTTGATAGGTTAATTTGTTTTTGTAAGAGGAATACAAAATTGACATTCATGCTACGAAACATCAACAAATTGATATTGCATTATCAATTATGAATGAGCAAGCACCAAAATTTATTTTACCAACACATTCTGAGCTTGTTAGGTATACAGCCCTGATAGAGTTGGGATGTTCGCTTAGTTATTTTTCATATGGTGTCATTTTGAAATTTTATTATTCTCATGCAACTGAAGTCCATGTAGATAGGCGATTCATCAGTGCATCCCTTCAGCTTCCATTTGTACAATTTTACAGCTTCATTAGATAATTTTATTTTTATTTGGTTTTTAAAAATTTCAGTAAAAGAAAGTGTCGTATGAAAAATTAAACGAGATTGCGAAGCTATTTCTGAATCTTCCGAACCCTAAGCATAGAACACGCAGCTACCACGACTTCAATAGGTTGGCAGTGGGGCGAGAATTCAAAGAGAGTGGAAACAAACTTAAAATTTGCCCTGCGTCTCTGGTGGTTCATTATAAGGGCGTTCAGATGACTTACTTGAACGCCAACCGACTGTTGCTTCTTCCTGGCAGCGAGCGAGGGCAGCCATAACGAGCAATTTATGTTTCTTCGGTTGCCCAGCCTCAAATTTGATGCAAAAACTGGACTCGATAACGAACGATAGGAAGGCTGCGAGTTCATCAGTTGGGGTTTAGCTTTTTTGTTGCTATCGACCACCCAAAAGTTTCTCACATTTAGTTAGCGAACAGTTTCCAAATGCTACCGCATGTATTCACAAACTTCATTCGAATAAAATGATCTTTATGAGTAGGAAACATTCTTACAGATTCACGTGCACTCTCATGAATAGTTGTTTTAACGTAAATGCAGTTTTTGCTGGTTACTTCGCGAATTTTCAGACTCACACAAAGTCGAATGTGAAATCGTTTCCGAAAGAAATTAATATACAGGATTAGATACTGTACTTCCTGATTCACGCAAAATTGGATGAGAAATAGTTGCTTCAGAGCAAAACAAAGAATTAATTTTAACGTTTATTCATCTCATGTCCTCTAATGGGGTATTTTGTTCAATTTTCATTAGTCATTTTTAGTTCGTCATTTATCATTAGTTCTAATATTTGTAGGGTATTCACGGTATTAGAGTTCTGATAGATCTTCATCTGGTCGAGATGACAATCTACTACGGGCGTCGATTTCTAGCTCTCAAATCTCTTGATACAAACACAAAATCGGATCAATGGTTGGAGAAAATCCCAATTAATGAATCAATTTATCGGTTTGACCAAACGTTAAGTGCAAGAGCTTCAGTGCCAATTTTTTGCCAGCAGAATATGTTTTCAGATAAACTTAAAAGATGGGTGTTGAAATATATTTCAATCGATGTAGAGAAAAAATCTTTTTCTGAAGTGAAAAATTTCTCTTTGGAATAACCTAAAAGCTTCTGCGTCATTTCAAAGCGTTGACGAGACGCATTTTGGGTCTCGTGAGGGAACTGCACGTCCTGATGGACACTGGACCGCTGGGCTGCTGGACCAATGGACCGCTGGGCTGCTGGACCAATGAACCGCTGGTCTGCTGGACCAATGGACCGCTGGTCAGCGGGACCAATGGACCGCTGGTCAGCTGGGCCAATGGACCGCTGGTGCAGATGAGCACAAAATCTGAACAAGCCTTAGACCGATGAAACAAATTTTCAGCAATATATTCAGAATTAACTGCATCGCAAATAGTTGTTATTTTTCGGTGAGCTTTACGAAAGTATAATTTCCTCACAGCAATTTAATAGATGTTTCTGATTTACGGTTGATGTTTCACCCTTGTTTCTTCAAAGGATTATGTATTGATTGTGCAGATAGAATCGCTGTAAATCAATAAGTAAATTTCGACTCACTCGACTATCAATGCGCAAATATATAAATTTATAAAATTGAATTCTACATTTTTTTGGTAAAATGCACAAAATATTCATTGACAAATCTTTTAAATGGAAATATCAGTAAGAAAATATTTTGATGGGTTTTAGGTGAATTGCAGTCAATCGATAATATTCAGCTAATCAGCTTCGAATGAAAAAACCCTCAACTCTTATTTCTGAATCAGAATTTCGTCATTAGTGAAGGAATTTACTCACAGCCTCACAATCCTAACGCGCGTAAAATGGTTAAAAGCAGTCACAAGCAGAAAAAAAATTGTCTTTTTCTGTTTCCCGCGAGCAGATCTTGAGTTTCAATCGATAGCTGTGACCGTGAAGCCGCGATCAGCCGCGATGCCTCGCTGGGCAATGTTGCATTCGGTGTTGCGAGCGAAGAAAAGAAGACTGTTAAAATCGATCTCTGCTGCAGTGCATTAAAGGAAAATTATGCCATGGATTTCTTCTGTTTGGAGCACCATAGCCTTTGAACACCTCAGCAATGAATGCTTCACTCTCTTCCGCGCTCTCATCGAAACCGAGACTCGGGCGAGAGGGTAGACGGCAGAGTCAGACAGTAGCCCTGTTGCCGTCGTCGTGTAGGGCAGTCAGTGCTTAGAGCGCACGACGACCCGTCCCCTTCCTCCTTTAATCCGAATAGAAAATAGCAACATTTCGAGCTCCAGTGCATTCGTTCAATGGAGAAAATGAACGCAGTTGCGTGAGTGACCAAGAGGTGGATGAGAGTGCAGTTGCTGTGGTGCCCACATCTCGGCATCCATGGCTTAAAGTCTGCTTGGAGTCGCGGTATCGAATTGGGGGGCGGCTGGAAGTGCCCGAGTGGGGCCAAGTGAAACGCCCAACACTGTGTTTTATACTCTTATCTCGGTATGAGCTTCTACTGCACACATTCTCCCTGTTTACTCTCTACGTGGATATTGAAAACAGTCCCTCAGCCTTACTCTTTGATCGAACCTCTCAGCAGCGACGGAAAGGTGTTCGGCGAGTGTTGCAAACGTCGAGATTAGTAGCAGGGCTCATGGCTGTGACATGCAGGCTTAGCTTCGGTGACCCTACACAGTGTTGTCATTTACTGCATTGTTTCAATAGCGGTGAGGGGTACCTTGCCAATTTAAGAAGCTTGGTGTGTGTGTGTGTGTGTGTTCGAGGATTTTTTTTTGAAAATTAGGTATTATGCAACATCTGTGTACAATTTTGCACGATGTAACGATGAGCGTTCAGTTCGTGGAAAGAAATTCTAGCGCCGGATTTTCAACGCAAGCAAGGATGTTTTTTTAATTTTTGCAATAACTGCTCCGAAATTTCTTCTTCGTATCATTTTACAAAAACTCATTAAAAGCGTAAATATCTTACATCTCGTATTTCTTTTCCAACAATGAGTGCTCAGGTGAGACGGGAAAAATCTGTGCAGCGTGATATTAAACGTCGCCCTGGGCCGCAGGAATGCGAGGCAGAGGACGCGTTATGCTGTCTAGCAGCGCAGACCTGCGCCTCACCGGTATTTGTGCCGCACTTTAAGCTTTCCATTTTGAATAACTGTATCGTAGAGCATTACATGCGTTGGATTTTTTTAATCGGTTCCTAAATTTCTTGGAGCTGTACTATATTTACGTTAAATTCCTAGTCCATTTACACAAGATGATATTTTGTCAAACCGCGCATCCATAATTTTTTTTGCGGTTCTACTTCCAATCAACATATCAGAAGAGCTGTGAATCAGGATGCAATTCGAATTAATAAACGTTAAATCTTTTTTTTATCAAGCTCATTTCAGAATTCATAGAGCATCAAGACTATTTAAAAACTTCATTTGATACTAAATATCATTGTTTTATGCTTCCTGAAGACTAAAACTGAGGCATGTTCATAAATATCGTACGAGGTATTCTGGCATCTCAAGTGAAGAGAAAGACTCTCTGTGTTTGAGATTGTGATCATTCAGGCGACTTGGGTTCCAGCCCTGCTCCAGTACTGAGTTAGCACTTCAACCCTCATCTTGCCAACGGGAAAATAACGCACGTGTTTGCTTCACGAGCCTGTGTGTGTTAGTATCCATGCAATATTAGCATTTGCCACAACCCTAGAGTTCTCAGCTAAAATTATTCTGTGTAGAACATTCCACAATCAGTATACGAGTGCACTTCATTAGCTCCTCCTCCCACGAATTATTCCTTATTTCAATTAACTATTTGACAATTAAATAACACACTTTGTAATCCATTCTCAGTGTAAAATAATTAATTTTTCATGGCTGACAGCTGAGGTTATCGTGTATGCTTGGATCGCAATCTAATGGGGTTCAGAGGGTATGATTGTTTCCACGGACTGATTTTGGCATCATGCAGTCGGCTAGGTTTGTCGCCAGGCTCTGGCTGCTCATTTATTGAGTTTTCTTTTTTTTTCAGAGCATTTCATCGCTCTAAATACATAAAATTAATCAGTGTAAATGTAAATTCTTCAATTTTTGTGGCCAAATCATAATATTTCATTCAAGAAATTGACGATGCTGCAAAAACTTTTATAAAATCAGATGATTTCCGGGAAACAATCATTGGAGGCAGGGTGTCCATGCGGTGATGTTAATATGGCTTTGAATTATATAAGATTCACAAACGCGATGATCAATCAATTTAATGTTAATGGTGGCATGGCAAATTAAAGTTGAAAGACTCCTTGCAAGAGAATTTCAACGGAACCATCGAACTGCCCACGCTGAGATGGGTGACACATAATATCGCTTGCTTTGAACTCACGTTACTTGATGAAGCTAGTTGTTTCTTCTTAGCAGTTGATAAGTAAATATTGTGCATATCATAGAAGATAGTAACTAATGATTAAAAGCTTGGCAGTTCTACCTGACAATGTGATTGATGTTCACACGATAATTATGATGCTGATTAGAGCAGAAAATGTGAAGTGTTTATTGTCATGTTTCTCGAACTTCAAGAACACTTTTAAAATTTTCATCAAGAAGCCTTAAAAGTGAAATAATGTTTGTCAACGTATATTATTTTAAGATTTCTGAATTAAACTTGCTCGCTATTTTAACCCAAAAATTACCGCCGAGTAACTTTCGTTCCCCAATTCTCATGCTGAGAAATGCTCATTCTATCTCCGAGTTATCATTTCAAGCACAGTTCAATACATGCAGATAAAAATTATTCTCATTTATTCAACTTTTACGATGCGGGATTCAAGTTATAAATAACCGGAAATAACGGGAACCGATTCTCATTTATGCAAGTTTAGGTTCATATAAGCTGTTGAATAACTCGATGATCAACTGTAATAATAAATTTTCTTCCTCAAAAGAATTTACCTTTTGCAGGCAAACGTGGTTGCGACATTCTTATGTATTGACATAGGATTAAATCATACAGCTTCAGAAGCCACTGTGGAAGTATACCATTCACTTGCCACGAATGTTTATGACACCATGCATGAGTACGTTAGTTTGCGGTGGCGCATGTATTTGTATGAGGTCGTTGGGCCTCAAACGATAGCGGCAGATATTGGCCTTCCTCCAGTCGTCGGTTTTGAGATGTTCATTAAAGTATTTCCGACGCATTCTTTAAAAAAACAGGGAAAACAGCATTTAAGCAGGTTAAGGAGCTATTTTCGTTTAAACAAGGGTTTGATGTAAACAAACACACTCAGTCAACTCTGAGCACCATGTAATACTCAATTTAAGTTTTATCGACACTTTGTGTCATAAAATATTTGGAGACAAACACTTAGCAAATGTAAGTTTACATTTGTTGTCTTTTCCGTGGGATTTTTTATCCCTACACAGCAACAGGTGTCAAATGCACTAATTTTTTGTTTCCATTTCTCTATTGTTGAGCTGAATAACAAATCGAAAAGAAAACCAATTTTGTTTTCCAGTGATAATCGATTGAAATACAAATCAATCCCTATAGGCATGATCTATTTGAGAACTCATGAAAGAACCCAAGTGAGCGAGTGATGAAATGGAAGTATGTAATCAAGCTTCCTATTTTAGTTGCGTCTGTCACAGCACCAGCTGCTGCTGTGAGAAGAAGCGTCATTCACATTCTGGATCAGGTGTTCAACTTCGCTTCGGTGTCGCAACCGTGGCTGACAAGGTGGTTCTGTATATAAAGTAGTACTTCGTAGCATGGCTACCTAGTCCTATGTCTGGTAGACTGCGCTCTGAATTTCAAAGCTTGAATTGTGATGAAGGACAGTGATCCAATTCAAAAGGAAATTTCAACAATCTTTCACGCACACGCTCAAAATAGTGTGTTCTGAGGCATTTTGCAACGTGAGGTAACTAGGAACCGGCTGGTTACAAATTGAAAATCATTCTCAAAGGTTTTGAGGCAAGAGATGTAACAAATACGTGAAAGCAATCTAATGTCATTTTGTGAAGTTGGCTCGTCAGGAGTTAACATTATCAGAATATCAGCAGCGGTTTTGCACAGCTCAACAGGTATTCCAGCTGAGAACTCAATGTATGATCCCTTACTCAAGAGATGAGTATGGAGTCACCGCTAAAACTCCTATTCGCGGGGCGTACTAAGGTGAGGAAGCCAGGGCTGCCGAACTGGCCGTTTTTCAGGCCAAAATTTTAGAATTCATTCCTTCAAAAAATTTGGCCATAAAAGTCACACCGCATCGCGCAACCCCTGGGATTTTTATGGTCGAAATTTGATAGAAAAAAGAACAGGTATGAAAATTTTGACCAGAAATAGGGCAATCTGGCAACCAAGAAAGGGCACCTGAGGCAGGCAGCTGCCAGCACACGCTACTCGTACGTGCGATCGATGATTTAGATGCAATTTTGCCGCTCACCCCGACGCCTGTGGCCGACCTTCTCTACCCACCACGACTAGCGCGCTCCTAAATTTTATACGAATTTTTTATTTTCCTTCCCTGAAAAAGTTTCTTGTCTTTTTAAATTTAATAAAATGTACTGAATTTTTTTTAATGGAATCTTAGCTATGGTATGAGTATCGTTAATATCAACATGTTACTAAAGAACTCAGGTGGCGACACGCGTGTGAGTTAGAGGTCATGATCGTTACTCTCTAATAGCGAGTCCTCATGTTTTTAAATACTAATTTTTTTTTTCCCAAACTAGTGTCATTGAGATTGTAATGGTTAACTTTCTTTGCTCTGATTTTTTTTACTGAACCATCGAGTCTCACGAAATGAGTTTTTATCAAAATTAGACTATTGGATACCCAAACAAATTTTATTCCAATTTCGATCAAATACGATGTCCACTTTGGGATAGACTGCATACAAGCGATGCCGTTTACGCCCATAGGTCCCCTGTTGTTGATCTTGACGGTTTAAACAAAAATTCTCAACTTTTCACACTCAAAGACTGATGTACTGTGTGTTCAGTAAGACGAAAAGTTGCCCTAGCGGAAGAAAGTTCAATTGGTCGTTGATCGCGTTTTTTTGAAGGTGCAGTGTTTCAACGACAGAAGAATTGCCCAATAAACACTACCACGTTACTGCGAGCGTTACGAAGTTTGTAAGTGATCTGCTGCTTGTATTCAAGTCAGGAAACTACATTTCACCGAGCAATTTTATATCTCGATTGCTGTGAGTTTGATTGTCACCCCTTGTATCGAACTGCAAGTAATGTCTGAGTTTAGGGTACTTGTACGATATTAACGCATGTTTGTTAAAATACTTTAATGGAAATGAATACTTTAATGGAAATGAATACTTTAATGGCAATGAATCCATGCCAAGCATTATTATAGCCGACATTTTTCACAAATCTGCGAACGTTTCCGAGCTTTCAAAAATGAACCAACTAAACGCTTTTTTCAACATCTACTCAACATTTATTTTTCATTCTATCGTAGATGCGCCTCTATGTGAGGGTAAATATTGCTGAAAAAACTTATTTTCAGATAACAACTTTTTTTGATGACGTAAACGTCAAATTCCCTCTGAGCAGAAACGGAGACAAATACTCGAGCGGTTTGATCCACTCTTGTCTAGAAATAGATCGTCTATTTTGATCGGAGCGAGAACTGCAGCGCGGTCGTCCCGCTGCACAATTTCTGATCAACGCTCGTTTTTCTGTATTGAAGAGCGGGAACTTAGGCAATTAGACTGTAGTTCTTAAATTCCTGCCACTTACCGGTGTGTGGTGAACTGCTTTTGGTGGTCTGTGCTGCAAGGAAACGATGAGGTGAATGTTCACGAGTATGTCAAGTACATATACCCTCACTAAAAATTGAAGCAATAGCGTAAAGGCTGATGAAGGAAGTTCCCTACTTTAAAGATAGTACTCAGGTTTTTATTAGTTATTCAATTGACATTCCCTATAATTGGAGTAGCCTGGATGAAATGAATATAAAAGATAAAAGAGTGTTTCAGAGAACTGAAGAGGCTTCCATTGTTTTTCAACTCTTCAGGAGCATTGAAGATTGATGGGCTGATCAGGGCTGGAGACTCCGTGGGGGAATTAATAATTTTCTGTCTTTGCTCGCACGTGTTGCAGATGGGCAGGCGCAGCGCAAACCGTGCCCCTCGAATCTCACATTGACTTCTGTATCATAACAATTTTCATTTAGCTCAAGTTGTTTCAAACCGAAGATATTTCGATAAGGAGCTCTTTTCACCATAAAAGCCACCTGGAAACTCAACTTTACCTTCATTTTTCAATGAGCACTGACGGAAAGTAGTATTCCCGTAGCTGAGAATTTTCGGAACTTATTTTTGTAGGTTGCAAATGTCAGTTTCGAACAAGCAACAAACTGGAGTTCAATGCAGACAAGGGTGAAGGGATGATCTACGGTTCAGTTCTGTTCTGTGGATCATAAAATGTCGCACCAACACCACAATTGAATGCTCTCTGTTCAATGTATTATATGTTGCTGCTCAAATTGATAAAAAGAAGAGAGTTTATCTACATAAATATACAACATTATCCATTTTTTAATCAGTGACTCTTTAGTTCGAACAAGTTAAAGCGCTTAGGTTCTTATGAACACATGCACACAAAGCAACACGGATGAACACATGCACATAAAGCAACACGGATGAGCACATGCACATAAAGCAACACGGATGAGCACATGCACACAAAGAAAAACGGATGAGCACATGCACACAAAGCAACACGGACGAGGACAGTAAACAAAAGAACACGGATGAGCACATGCAAACAATGCAACACAGACGAGGACACGCAAGCAAAACAACACAGATGAGCACATGCAAACAATGCAACACAGACGTGGACACGTAAATAAAACAACACGGACGAGCACATGCAAACAATACAACACAGGCGAGGACACGTAAATAAAACAAGAGGGCATAATTACGAGAAACTCGACGGTTGCATACCTGGCCGTACCGTGACGTCAGGCGCGCTTGTGCATGCAGGGAGCGTGCGAAGTGCTGCGCTGGGTGGCTGTACCGGACCCGCTCGTGTCTGTCTTGTCTGCACTGGCTCTTCTTACTCAAAAAATATTGTTACTACTTACATAGGTAAAAAGAGATCCTGGGAAATTGTTGTTAGTTCTTATATATATAACTGTGTAAAGGAGATCCTGGGAAAGTGTTTCTACTTCTTATACACAGAACTATGTAACACAGATCCTGGGAAAATATTGTTACGCCTGATATAATAACTATGTGAAAGAGATTCTGGGAAAATGTCGCAATTCCTGATATACAAAACTATGTAAAAGAGAACCTGATGAAAAGTCATTATTTCTAATATACACAACTATGTAGAAGAGATCCATTTGCAGCATATTTTTGAGTGTCCTTGAAGGATTGATAATTTTCTGGTTTGTCTTGAAAAACTTAAATTGAACACATTTTTTAAAAGCGGAGTTCGATAATTAATTCGAGTTTTAGCGTTTTTCTACTAACAGCCTCAACGACGTTAAGTGATGGAAATAATTCTTAGATACCTTACAAATTTGTACCTAAATTCCACAATATAGACTCAAAGCTGATGAGCCTTTGAATGTATGAAGCTTCCTAAACTTGAAGGTCACTAAACTCAATTTTTTTCGGGAAATATAAAAACATTTGCGGTCTGGGGTAATAACTGGCGAAGATATTGCTAAGACAGCTGACTAAATGAACATTTTTCAGCGCTATTACATCCTTAACTCGGAAGGAAAAGTTCAAACAACGCTTGAATGTTTATTTGTTTTGCAATCTTTGATCTAAAATGTCATTCTCTAAATTCAAATTTTATCTTCGAGCGAAGAAAGTGTGTTCTCTAAGAAAAGTATAAATTAGAAACCTTAAGTGATGGATACTCCTTTCCCTTAGTGTGTGAACAAATCAAATAAGCCTAAAACAGTAATACGATGCAATTGGCCAAATCCAGAAACGCTAGACTCTAAAAATTCAATCGAAGTTCGCCTGAAGCTCACACCCCCACCAGCCATGGCAGGATGCTAGTGTATTTCTTCTTCGCGAAGTACTGTAGCTCCAGAAGTCTACCATAATTCCAGATGTAAAGGTACCACTGAAATGAATGCGAAAGATTTGAAGTTAGTCAGAAATCTTGGTGCATAAGAAGGAAAAAACCAGCACTAGTTCTTATAAAGTTCGTCAAGAAAAGACAAGAAGAGTGGGTGCTGGAAAAAGTGCAATGGTACACTGAACACTGGTTAAATTAGCTTTTCGGACAAAAAAAGTGACTTGATTTGCGAAGAGTTGATTTAATTTCATATGACTAGTTTTTTGGAGGAAGATGTTTGAAAATTTGGTGAACCTTTTTAACAGCATGTAGGACGCGTCTTTTAAAAATGATCGAAAGGCTAAACGCATTGAAGTACACAGTGAAATTTGTAAAAAGTTTTCTTAGTTTGAGGCCGATTATCACCCGAATAACGCAGTACTTTAGTGAGATGATGCAGTGAATCATACTGCAAAGCAAACAACCACATGGCTCCAATACAACATTACAGACACTCTGAGTCGGACCGCAATGTCATCTGATCTCAATCCCATTAGGAACATTTGAGATATTTTAGTCCGGCAGGTTTTCGTCAGTGGGCTTCATTTTGGGGACAATGAAACGGTAAGGCACTCTGTGCAAAAATGTTGGAAGGAATGCCCCGAAAAATGATAATCGATAAAATTATTTCAATGAATAATTGTTGTGTAGATGTACTACAATCTTGAGGAAATTTATTTAAATATTAAAAACTTTTGTTGATTACTGCAGTCATTATTCTATTCACGTCAAAAGAAATTATATTGGGTGTCTTGACTTTGTTTTGGCCAATTTTCATATCCAGAGGATACTTTTGCAGTCAACGCTAGAGACGTAAACTAAACTTAAATTATCGACTGAGCAGTGCCTTCGAATTTAAGAAGTTTTCTTCGGTCAAAATATCAGCTTTGAATATATATATTAACGAAGCTAAGAGTGAATTTGTATGGTGTCTTATAATTTCCACAACTTTATCCCAGCACATTTTATCATCCGATATTTCAATGTTTGAATGGAACACATTTTTTCGTTTCCAGTCTATATTGGTTCATGATTTACGATCTTATGTAATGCACCTTGTTTTTTATGGGAGTGGTAAGTTTTTAATTATTATTTTTCATTGGTCACAAGAAAAAGGACAAGTTGATGCTACATAATCCTCTTCGAGATACTTCAAATTTTCCCTTTCAAAATGGTTTAAAATTTATCGGCTCATGCATAGGTTTTTAGTTCTAGAGACATAGAGCATGGAAGCTTAATTTTGTATTGGGATATTTCGTTTGAAAGAAACTCCACTTATGTATTACGGAAATGACGTGTTTTTCTTTTCCTTCCTCACCATTAGTCATTGTGAAAGAATCATTAAGTACATCATCCTCTAGTATGAAAGTGAAAAAGTGCAGGGAATCACTAGAAATTTGAAGTGTCCTAAAATGTGAAGTGAAAATGTGCAACAAGAGCTGTAGATATGCCCTCGCATCCATAGCTCGTATCGAGAGTTCGTGGCTGTAGTGCGCAAAAGACATGACTGACGAAGCCTCGGATGTTGAAGGAGGCCCCACGGCCGTGGAGGGAGAGGGCGATGGTCTTCTTGGGAAGGGGGAGGAAAAAAATCCCCTGGACTGCGAACGGCTAAAGAGAGCCAGAAAAAGCTTTTCTCGCTGTCCGGGGATAGACGAAAGCAATGAGACTCTCAACGGCGGCAGTTGCGAAGTGGGAGGGGACACTGACAACGAGCATCGTGTTGTCGACCCTCTTGACGTCGAGGACACCATGTCTGATGGATGCAGATCCAGTAATATGGGCGCTGCATTAGACGTATTGACTGCCTCATTATCGGTTATTCACCTCGAAAAATTTGCGCTATCCAAGCGACGTGTGTCGAGAATGCTTCCACGATGTTTACATCGCACCTTCGTGGACTCCGCAGTCGAGCAACTATTCCAAGTGTATCATGGACGGCAGAGACGGCAGGACCTTAACTGCCTGTTAGCTGCTGGCCTTTTTCTGGCTGTGTACACGTGTATCGTATCAGCGTGCCTGTTGCACGTGCCGGCCCTCGTGGCCGGCGCCCTGCTGGGTGGCTTGCAGGTTCTCTTCTCAGTGCTAGCCGCTCGAATCACTCTGCCCGAGCGTCTGTGGGGCGCTTTACCATACCTCGTTTGGCTCACGGCGTCCGGGCAGATCTTGCTCGTGCTCATCATTGGACCCACCACTCCAAACCCCGGCCCTCACATCATGACCCCGGCCAACCCCGCCGGCCTCATTTGGGTGATTGTGGTGGGTTTTTTGGCCCTGGTGGCCCTGCCTCTGAGAGTCCCTCCGTGCGTGGCCCTGGCCTTCACCACCGCGGTGCTCTACACCGCCATCGCTGCCTGCGTTGCCCCCGCTCCTCATCTCGGCGAACTCGACCCCAAGCAGGTCAGTGTTCGTCTTTTATTGGTTTAAAATCGATATATTTTCCAAGTATTTTTGATCGTGTAAGTTTTAACTGTTTGAGTAGTTATAAAGCCAGGATTTTGATTGCATTAACCCTGTGAATGATCTTCAGTGTTCAATTCCCACTCTTTCCAAGTTCTAATTAAACTAGATTCACTTAATCATCTCTTAAAAACTCGGTAACAATAATCAAAGCTTGTCTGAATTTGGGATAAGGGATTTTAATTTTTCCTCTCCGAAAATCAATTCGGCATGATGTGCGAGGCCTCTGATTTTTCCGTGCATTGAGTTGACGTTGTGTTGCGCAGCTAAGGTCGGAGGTTTTCACTGCCGCATGTTATGGGGAGTTTGCATGGCGGGCTACAGACCAGCTTGTGACCAAGGTTTGAGTACGATTTGGTCATGATGTCGGACGGAGGTAGTGTATGACGTATCATAGAATGGCCATCCGCTGAAATACCGTAACTTAATCGTAGTCATCTGTTGCATACTGTTCATGTTCGCTGAAGACACTATGGCCATAGCTATCTGTTCGTCTCGGATGCAATAATTTTCTTGCAATATTTTAACTTTTTTTGTAGAAAGATAATAAGTAAATAACCAGGAACTGCTATGCGCTTTATTTAGCTCAAACTCCTTTCTTGTGCGCCTGTTGTTCCCGTTGCCGTACTTTGCCATTTTTTGAGAATTTGTGAACGGCACTGTTTTTCGCTTCCAATACTTTTTTCTGACTTACGAAGCAGAAATTCAGAGCAAAAGACACTGTTTATTTGTAAGACTATCTCAAATGTGGTTCACTGATTTATGCACTTTACTTTGACCTATTGTTCAGCTTAAAGCTTATCATTGTACGTACACGTTTAGACGTATAATGACTTCATACTATATCGCACCCTTTTCAAATTGTATCACACTTCAACCGAACAATACAGTTGGCCCGCGTATAGAAACGGTTTGTCGGTTAGCGGAAGATATCAGTTGATCATTTGCCCATGTGAGAGTTGTTTCAGAAAATTCTGGGTCCAGTCAGCAAAACGTTATTATGCCCGACCTGTGTGAAGTGCAAAGAAGGATGATCATTGGGTTACTCCCTCACTGAAGCGTCCTCGGTTAGAACAACCAACTTTGTAGGTGTTCAAGGATCAGATTGTGGAGGATAATGACAGTCTTCACAAACCTTGGGAAGGTATCTTCATCAATATAATTCAATCGAAACCACATGCTGCTTTTTTTTCTTGGAATAGAGAATCCATCATAAAGCCGTAAGCTCTGCCGTGGGATGCTAAGAGGCAACGACTGTGAGTCTAAAATCATGAAAACTGGAAGCAACAGAAATGGGAACGGGTTCTCTGCTCTGACGAATCATCGTTTGAATTATTTCAATCCATCGAACTGTATTCGTCTGAAGAACCCCAGCAAAAGCATTACATGTTCATTGTACGGTCTCTAGCGTGAAATATGGAGGAGTCTCTGTGATTGTGTAAGACGCAATATCTTGGAGTAGCTTGGGGTCACTTTGTGTAGAAAGGTCGCAGCCGAGTTTTATCGCACTTCTCGCAAATCATTTACACCTTATGCTTCAGAATCTGTTTTTTGGAGAACGTCCTCTATTCCAAGATGAGGACGTCCTGTTCGCTAGCCTCTCTGAGTTCAAATACGGTCGAATGAATAGAATGATGAAGAAGAATATCTCACGTGGTGTCCTATAGCCTCTGATTTCTATATCACGGAGCCACTGTGGAATGTTTTAAAAACTGTGTCCCTGTTTGATGTCTTCCTCTGCGCACACTTTGAACTCGAGATTTCTCTGCATGCAGGAGAAAGAGCTACGGATTCTCTACAGCTCCGTGAGCGACCTTTATTTTTCAGTCCCTCGTAGGATGTAAGCTGTCATTCGAGCCGAAGATGGCTCAACTCCTACAGTTAAAAATTGTGCATTTTTTCACGGATTTCTTTATCGTTTTGTCTCACGTGTAGTTTTGTGACGACATGTTTGCAACAGAGAAGTTAAGTAGAACGAGCCTTGCAGAGCAGGCGTAACTCCGGCACGTTTGACAGCACAATGCTCGCCAGACTGTCAGACGCGTGTTATTTACATTGAATGTGTAATGTGCGGTCCTGTGTGAAATTATATTCTATTGTGCTTCGCCTTTGGCACTCCGCGTTTAAATTTTATATTCAATGAGTTGTGTTCACGTCATGAAACCCATTAGAATACCTTAAGTACGGATTCACGGTGATCTCCATTCTCCCTTGATGCTGCATAAAATTTTTTCGTATTTCACAACGAATGCGTCGAATACGTTGCTGGAATTGTATTAGCAAGACCTAGGCAAGCATAGAATAACATCTGAAATAATGAGTGCTTGTGTGACCTAGATAAGAGTTCGTGAGGCATACGCAGCTCATCAAATGAAGAGCTAAATGTTTTGATGGAGTCCATACATGACGTGGGTGAGTTTCTGTGGTACTCCACCAGAGCCGGATTTCAAAACATTTTATGTCACCTTCAAGTTCAATTTGAAAGCGTAAGTTCTCCTGAGTTGATCTAGCTAAGCTTCTTGCTGTAGGACATAAACTAGGCCAGTCGAGTTAAAATCTCTTAACGTTGCCCGCGCTGGACCTCTTCGATGACTTAAATTTTGTGAAAATCTGGATAAGAAGTCGAGGGCAGATTTTGGCTCACAACGTGAGGGGCGACAGCAACCCGCACCTGACACTCCACTGGCACAGGTGGACGAGGACACGTGATGCTCTATCTTGCGTTCCTTATTGTTGTGCTTTGTGGTGTATGCCAAGTGTGTGACGTAAATTCCACAACACAGATTAATAAGGCGACTATCCCAAAGCGTGGATGATTTTCACAAGGAAACGGACGAGAGAAATGTGAGTTACATTTACATCAGAGAGATTCAGACGGAACACGTCGTATGAGCTATTATCTGCTTGTTTGGAACCGCAGCTCGTCAGGGTCACTGTAATTATGAATATTAATGAATCTCTTTTGAATTTGTGAGAGGGGAAGAAAGTAACACTCAAACTTTGATTTTCTTAAACACTCTGCTAAGTAGAGTAAACACAGCGCTGAACTTTGGGATGCAGCTAACGCGATGCTCAGTTGCCCTGTGTGCGGGCTATTATTCTATTGCTGCTCATCAGTCAACGAATGAGTGAAAGTTTTTCCCTCGGAAATTAGTCACACTGACGTATCTTTGTGCTCCATATATATTGGCCTAACAATAGAACGTCAAATGAATTCGCTTCATAATAGATAACTGTGTACTACGTACATTTTTCACGTTGTGTTCTTTATTTTGGGAACATCAACGTAATTGTAAATTACAAACATGCACATGCATGCCAATTGTTCGCATTAAATTTGACGTTATTTATTTTCTTCTCCTAAATGGCATATAAAAAAATAAAAGCATTATACAAATTTCCTAATCGCTTTAAAGTTTTGCACCTGTTCGGATTTACAGAAAGTGAAACACTGCGGTTGAAATCTAAATCCCAAGCAGCGATCCGCCAGCTCGGTCTTGCGGTTGCTTGAAGTATTGGTTTCATTGGCAGCTTCCAACATGGTCTAAACCATTGGATTAGCATTGGAGCAGGGAAGCTAATGGTTGGGGCCTGTTTATTTTACTCGTTAATCAACAGCCACGTATCATTTTATCTGAAATGATACGTGTAATGCGCGAAGCAGAATTTTGCAAGTACGAGTATTTTTTCTCTGAACATGATCTCCAGCGAAACCTTCATCGCTGCAGGTAAGCAGCACCTTCACAATCTCACTTAAAGCTCAGAGCTAAGCTGGAGACTCAACTCCATTTGGAGCAGAGTGACATTTCTTCCTCTCAAACTCTGTTGAAATCTGTCATTTTTACGGTAACTTCGTTTGAATGATTTGAGGAACCATTTACGGACTGTGGCTGATCTGCTTGTGGTCTTGAATATTGCGGAGCAAAAAAATAAACAGGCAACTTCAGCGGAGTCTTATGGCCCATCGCTTTAGGACATTCAGCTTCCGACCGAAAGCGCCGAGCAAAATCTTAACAAAATCGTTGATCCGATTTACAGCTTGTGTTTTGCCTCGAGTTTCGTGTAGTGCGAGTGAAATACAGTTTCCAATTGCACGGTTTTTTTTCAAGCGAGCTACAATAAGACACGATGTGAGGGGTACGCTGTAGAAATATCTCCAAAATAAATTTGGCTGACGCAATGCTGTGTGCTTCTCTTTATCAAGCTACTTCATCAGATGTGTGTTAAACGCTTTAAACTTTACCAAATATTTTTATTTCCTATTCAAGTTATTTCTCATCTTGAATTGAATGTGAATTTTAGAAGATGTCTTCACCGATACTCAATTCTTAGCTCGTAAACTTTTCATGACTCGATCTGATGAAAACAGCGATGTTGATGAACCGCAGCAGCAGATATTTTTGAGATAAGCTCCCTGAGTCGCTGTCCATTTTATCGACCTAGCTTTATTCAGGCGACACCCAGACCCATCGACAATCAATGCAGAAGGTCAGACTCCGAGGTACATCACGTGTCATCCTATGTTGAGGAGAGATGTTTAAAAATATCAAATATAAGCAGCTTTTAATATAAATTACAATTATTTTGTTAACTTGAGGCTTTAGAAGCAAGTTTTTACTTGTTACAAATAGGTCTTCGGTGACAGTAATTACAGGAACAAGTGTTTAATTATTTTCTTTTAACTGTGTTTTTATATGGAAAGTGGTCGATAGCTCATTATCTGATGCTCATGCAAAAACGAATGGGCATAATCAATTTTCTCACGAGGAAAAAAAGACGCACTCAAATGAAAACAGAGACGGCCTCAAATGAATACAAAGATGGCCTTAAATGAAAAC
>JACJUY010005376.1:4317-52701 GCA_014220935.1 Platorchestia sp. MABIK | reverse complement strand
TACATCACTAGTTTCTATGTACATGGGATCACACCATGTGCATAGATTTCGCGTTCCTTTGACTTCCTACTAAATGGTGCATTCATTCTTCCTCTCTTTGGAACACTTTTGTTGTGGTTAGGAAGGCGTAGACTAACTCATAATCTAATGTGTTTGCACAGTATTGTACGTTGACCTCATCTCAACTGAATATGAATGTACATGTTATGGTAGCGCATTTCTCTGTTTGCTGCTTAAAGCAAACTGCGATAGTACGAGACATATTTTCAGTTTACAAAATCGCCATAAAAACTTTTAAATGGCGACATGAACTTAGTATTTGCAGTACTCATAATGAAACGTTCTTGATCCTGCACCAATGTTTGTTCCCTCCTGGTGTCATACTTTTGAAGAGTTTGCGGGTCACAAAGTACGAGAGTAGAATATCATGGGATATTTGGTGAGCGTTGAGCTTTAAATCTTTGTTGAATGAGCGGAACTGTGAACCGCAACCAACATTTTTATGCCCTGCATGTTATGACCTTACTTCACTTGGTTCATGTTTCGTCTGCTCTATTCCTGACATCAGTTTGGAATTTTACCACGGACGTAAAATTTCACTATTGACAGAAGAATGTTATTCAATTAGCTGCTCTAATTTAACGTTGCGGACGGATTTAATGTTACTGCATTACATCTTGAACAAGTGATGTGATGATGCCAGTATGTAATGATTAAAAATTTGTGAAGGAGTTTCTGAATTAGTCATGAACCTGCTAGTGAATTTGTTACCATTGGTTGGTTTGACTTCTCAGGTGTGATGGAACTAGCGAGGAAAAGTTTAATACTCCCTCCGGTCGGAAATAGGTGGTCCATATCAGTGTTGAAGTTTAGGTCGGAAATATTTGCTCCAAAACTATTGCAAACTTTGCTGAAAGGATACTTGCAAAATTACTTGTTGTAACAAAACGATAAACTTTATCTGTAATTCAATACATGAAAGGGATAGTGTAAATACATCAATGAATAGTATGTTTAGTAAGAGAAGTGACCAGAGACAAACTTTACATTCCAATTAAATACATGAAGTTGAAAACGTTTCAACAGAAGAAACATATTTGCCACTATATTTACTCAATGCTTTAGAATTATTCTTCAATTTTATTAAATCTATTTTAAATTTGGAAGAATTCCCTTCCTTTTTGGTTGTACTTTCGACAGATGTTGAAGCCACCTTTGATTGTTACCACCATCAGCCAAAATAATCTGTTCCATTGACTGCTGCTCCCCTCATGGAAATACAACTATTTTATCAATTAGCGCTTTCAGGGGGAAAATGGGTGAGAGCCCGAGCTGAGAGTAAGGAAGGCCTTCTTTTTGTTGAAATAAAATGTTTTTTGTGATGTTAAGGACCACCTTTTCTCGGTTCACTGCTGTCCAGTTTTTTCAGCACTTACTACTTTCTTCTTCAACTTTTATTTTGTTTCATAACCCTCTTTCTCAACTTGCTGTTTCTGTGCCTCTTCTGCATAGATTCCGCGTTTCCTCAT
This sequence comes from Platorchestia sp. MABIK, assembly GCA_014220935.1. NCBI lineage: Eukaryota > Metazoa > Arthropoda > Malacostraca > Amphipoda > Talitridae > Platorchestia > Platorchestia sp. MABIK. The sequence continues at coordinate 51,172 of JACJUY010005376.1, read as the reverse complement.
CTCCAAATTGAATGGTGCCCTCCTCTCCTTTGGAACGTCTTTGTTGCGGTTCGAGAGGCCTGCACTAACATCTTATCTAATGTTGAGGTTAGCGAAGCCTAAACTAACATCTGATCTATCTATCTGTCAACATTCTAGTTGCAAACAAATGCGGTTGTCAGCTGAAGTAATCTATAAAGTATGTTCGTTATGCCATGATTTTTAACACATGTTCTGTCTTATTAGGCAAGGGGAGAAGACGTGAACGCACGAGAGCGCGCCCATGCCGAGCGGTGTAGGCTGGAGCAGCTGAAGGAGCTGGCGCAGCAGCAAGAGGCAGAGCGGCTACAGAGAGCTGCTGAGAGAGGCAGGGCTGCGGAGGAGCGGCAGAAGCTCATAGAGACCAGGAACAGGCTCGCGAGGCTCATGAGTGAAGACGCTCTGCACGCATTCTACAGGGGCGAGGATGTGAGTTGCAAACCTTGGTGGCGTTGCTACTTTTAACCCTTGGTTTTGGATTTAACCCTTTAACTTTAACACCAAAGTGGGTTTTGAAATCCACTTTGACGGTAAACAGCTCTAATATATTTTGATCCTTGTGAAATTTGTGCCCTGTGTTCTTCGAAGTTCATTGTCGAGGACTTCATGATGCCTGTTACAATTTAATGATGGTAGTTGTGATAACGGTAATATAAGTGCAAAGTGCGGACGTTGAAGGGTTTATGAAGCGGCACACTTGCGTGATTGTTGCTGTTATTTTGAGCTTTTCAAAGGAGACGAGTCTGAGGGAAATGTTTGGAATATAGTGATTCAAAACGTCCCTTTATATGTCAAATCAGATTGATAACTGTATAAATAGTCAAGGCATTTAAGGATAAACAACTTTCATTGTCACAGACATGGTTCAACAGAATTTTCATGTGAGTGTTTATCTTGTTTTAATAATTTGGAGACTAGTAACATTTTTTATAATCTAATTTTTTAAAATTGTCTCGAGAAATATCGCTGAATGTTTTTGTAACTTCCAATTTCCATTAGGTCGAGTTCAAACCAATTCATTTCATCTTATAAGAGACTTTACTTTTGATTCTTTTATCTGTACATCATCCCGAGAGAAAAAGATTTTTACAGTGTATACTATTTTGTTTGCTTGTATCAAGGAAGAAAGTATAATAAAATAATATAATCTTGGAGAAAGATGACATTCTTTGTTTTTGTGTGGCATGGAATGTAGTCAAAACTTTTAATATCTGAAAATTATCTAATTTTTAGCAATTTTTTGCTGGGACTTGGTTATTCGTAAGTCAAAACTTCGTGTGTTAAGGCTTTAATCAATATTTGTTGCTGACTCATAGTGCCATCCACTACTTCTTTTAGTTTTTTTACTTATTCGGGAGTTGCGTGAACAAATTCGTCTCTTGAGTTAACCATCTATTTTTTTTTTAATTTTCAGATTAGCGAGTTCTTGAACGAGACACGGGAGGGAACCGATAGAAATCCACAATTTCATCTTCCAAACCACTCCCAGCCATTAGTTCCTTCACATGAGCAAACAGATTCCTTTACTCGCCAAAGAGAAGCATCCACTTTTATTGGGTCTTCTACAGATGGGGCTAATCGACATGATAGAATCACTAGCGACGGTGTTAGTGGCATAAGTGGCATGGAAAGTGCTACTGATGTGAGTGACGTGGATGGTGGTATTGGCATCAGTGGTATTGAGAGTGCGAGTGGTTTAGGTAGCCTGATGAATGGAGATGGACTAACCGACATGGAAGGTTTAGCAAGTAGCGTCAGTAACGGAGAAGGTGCAAGCGGCATCAGTGGGGCAGATCCTTCTGATTCGAAGTCCGCACACACCAGCTTCAGTGGGGTTGACTCTGACCGAGGTGTGAGCGCTTGTGAGGCAAGTGATGCTCAGGCGAGCTGTTTTGCTGACTCCAATGACGGCGGTCCTAGCGTGCATGTAACATCTGATCACCGTTCTGCGCCTCTTGTCGCCTCTCAAGGTTTGTTCTATTGTAGAAAATCTCAGGGGAAACACGGGTATGTTGCCTTCCTTCTTTCATCTACTGGAATTTTTTTTTTAATTTTTAATACCTTTGAGAACAGTTTTCACTCCTGTTGGTAAGTTTGTCGTTCTAGGTACTAATTACTAGGAAAGTGTCTTTTTAGAAATAGAGTACGTTTACCCCTCAATACTATAGATTCTGAACGCTATGGATCATTTCAGTTTTTATCTCAACCAAATTTGCACTATCTCAGAATTGAACAGAAATAATTCAATGAAATTCTTAACTTTAAAAATATATTTGTTGACGATTTTATTTTTGTGTTCTTAATTTGTAACGTTTCAATTATTATTCAAGGGTATTGAGTATGTCTGGCTCATTTCATTTGACTCCTATTACTTTCCGAGCTGCATTGATGATTGAGAACTGTTACGTTACGATGCATTAGCTGAATTAAATTAGCTGAATGGATCATTTTAAATTAGCTGAATGGATCATGAGACTATGACCATTAGCTGAATTAAACATAGTCTCATTAGTATGTTGACCAGTGAATGATCGATTCACTGTGCAGAGGATGAGACTAAAAGTTGATCATCTATAACCAGTACAAATTTTTGGTTCAATTATTTGAAATTTTTTCCCCGCATATTTTAATCAGACCAGTTTTAGTCCAACAACTTTTAGTACACAACGATAGGTGTTTAAACGTTAAGGTTGAGGTAAATGCGGTAAATTTATTGCTTATTACCAAATTTTACCTTTTTTATACTACCTATGTCGAAGTAGTGTCTGGGAAGAAAAGCTGTTGCCCACCCTGTTCAGAGATCAGTGATCCAACTGTTAAGAGGTAATTTTACTTTGTGAACTCAAAAGTCAAGAAACATTACTTTCAAAGCCGAGTTGGATACTCGTGAGTATGCGATGTAGTCCAAATGTGGATCCGGTAATCTAACCTCAAACAAGAGGTTGGAAAGTTGAAAATATGACTTTATACTCTATTTTCTGATTGGAGTACTGAAATAAACAGGCCGAGCGCACTTTACTGTCACTCTCAGCTCTGAGGGGATTCCAGCATGGGTGAGATGATCGGACTAAATGTGGGTCGGTAGCTATAACCCTCGCTTTGGAGACTCAGCTACCACTATAACACACGTTGCTTCAAAGGCAACCATGCTTACCTAGCCTGGGCTGGCTGAGTTCATAGCTGCAAATTGCTGGAAACCCTAGTGGAAACGTAAGTTTATCATTCTGATTGAATGAATAAAGCGCGATAAATATCTAGACATGCCTGACAGCCCTCTGAAGACTGAAAGCTGAGGCGACCATTGAAATTTTTAGAAGCATCGCCTTCATCCAAAGGCGGCCATGGATTGCTGCTACTGACGAACAAAAAGAATCCGCGTGTTCGGCGAGCATGACACTTGCTGCGCCAGTAAATGATGTTCCTTCTACTGCTACTTTTTATACTGAGATTCATGATGTCCATGTGTTTAGTGCAGATTTTGATGACAAACGATACTGTGTAATCGGAATTTAAAAATTTACAGGTAAGTTGAGTGGTCGAGTTTAGGTTGGTGATTAGTTTAGGTGATGCTGATTTGGGATCCGCCTAAAATACAGGGGAATACGTTAATTATTAATAAGCCTTCAGTGTTCTCGATGGTATCGTTACAATTGGCATGAAAATCCGCTCCAACTCTAAAGTTGTTATTCTGTTTACTAGACACAATCATTGCCATCATCGTTTGGTAATAGTGAAAGACTGACAAAAGTTTCTGAATGAAGAGAAAAAACAGCAAGTACAGCTAGTTGTAACCATCTTTGTGAAATATTCAGAAGTGTTTTAAATATATGTATTACAAACAGTGATAGGGTAGGCATCTAATGTGTCCTAAATAATTCTAACCTTTTTACTAGCTCGAAAGAATAGTGCATTGGCTTCTACGCTTGCACTCCAAAATCTAGGAGTGATTGTTCCTCGAAATCACTGTACCTCGACGGTAGGTGAGGCTCCTATCCTAAATACGTAATGTACTACATAGTTCATTCATATTTTAATATTTTTCAATGAATTCATCGCATCGAGGCTCAAACAAATTTGGGCATATATTATACTTAAATCCCCGTTTTTGAAAAAGTTTTTAATGTATATTTCTCAATTGCAGATCGCTTTTCTTCATCGTCTTCACCTGCTTCTGATTTTGACGCATTGGCTGCGCTGCGACAAGCTGAAGAGCTCATGGCTAGAGTGCGGCTGATGAAAGAAACGCGCTCAGCTGCCAACCTCAGACGGGACCAACCCACCGTCTCAAGAGACTCGGCTACCGCCAGGTACAATCAAGAGAGAGATACAGATTCTTCTGGCTCGTGGGGAACTGTTGATCCCACTGCCAGCGAAGATGAACGTTTGGAGAGCAACAGATCTGACTTTCGTGGGAGAAAGCCAGAAATGCCCGATGAAAATCAAAGAAATCTGCTCGCGCACCGTCAGCTCCCTACCCGTTCTGGTAGACCTCTGAACACTCGGCAGGCCAGAGAGATCCTCTCAAGGGAGCAGGAAATGCATGAAACTGAGACTAGTAGCTTCGATGAAGAGATAGGTGTTCTACTGAGGTTTAACGAAAAATCTAGTGACACAGAACATGAGCAAAATGCCGATTCATGTGTTGCCACTCTCGACGAGAATCTCAATAAATCTTTAAATTATATTAAAGAAATGAAAAATTCTCTAGGTATGGTAGCAAATCGAGTAAATGAAAATGTTGATTCTCCTCCTACATTACAAATACCTCAGCAAGTTTACAAAAATTTACAGCTGCTGAAGCAAAATCGAAGAAATATTGACAATAAACTAGAAGCAGCAATTCGAAGCAGAGGTGCTGAGCCTCGCAGACGACAGAGGCAAAGAAGTTGCGGAGAGGCAAGCAGTCGTGCCCGACTGTCGAGGAATGCGGCTCCCGTTTCTCTGGAATCTTTGAGTGAAAATTCACCTCCGGTACTGCGTCCTAATGTACCTAAATCTCAACCACCGCATGGGCCTCCCGATATTGGTGACAGTACTCATCCTTCGAAAGTATTAGAACCTCGTGTACCAAGAACTGAAATTTCACTTCCATCTTCATCTGTAGGAGATTCTGTTTCTGATGCGCGCGTCACTCCAGGAACGTCACGAAACTTCTGTTCGGTTACCACACCAGTTCGAATGTATAGGGAAGAAGTGAAACAAGATGGTAAGGGTGAGAGACCTCTCAGAAGGCGAGATAAGTTTGAATTACAGAAAAGAATCGTCCTGCAAAATTATATAAAACGATTATTGGATACCCGACGATCTGAAGTTTCGTCTTCTTCTTCTGTGGAAGGTTCTGGAATCGATGTGAGTTCAGTGAAAGTTCTTGCCAAGTTGGCGGGGGGTAGCATTTCGGTTGATAGTCCCAGTACTTCAGGAGGTGTTACCACGAGTGACAAGGACGATTGGAGTTCAAGTTCTAGTGAACCACGTCATGTTCCTGATCGAAAAGCCCCCACTTCCGCTCTAGATCGGCTCACCGACGAGCAAGAACTTGACAGAGTACCGTCGAGGCTTAGTGATATTGAGGAACAATCACGTCTAGATATCGGCGTGCAAATGCCCAGTCATCGTTCGTCAATCAGTGTTAAGAAAGATAATCGGAATATGGCTGTACAAGTCCCTTCGGTTGAGTACACTGATTCTGGTACCAGTGTTCCTGGCCAAGACGCTTCAATTTCTCTCCCATCTCGAACTCCAGAAATGGAATTTTCGTCTGAAGAATTGATTTCAGTCTCTCAACAACCTAAGTTTGGTACTGTTTCGCGGTCTTTGTCTGTGGAAACAATTACAGCTCCTACTTACGTTGACAAAATACTATTATCGAATTCATCCGTAACTTTACCAACATTTCCTTCCACGTCCACTCCAACGGTTGGTGACAACATTCCTAAAGTTTCTGGTGCCGTTTCCTCGAACGTTTCCCCAATTGTAGGCGACGATGCTATTTCGACGGTTGATCAAATTTCTTCAGACCAGTTTCAAGTTGGAAACTCGTCAGACCAACCTTCAAGATCACAAGCCGGTGTTGAGTATCAAATACGTAACCGGAATCTTCAAAAGGTCAAGTCTTCAGTCGATGAAACCCCGCGTCCACTGGATATACCTCCAAAAGTTGCAAGTAGGGCTGTTCATAGTCAGGATGACGTTTCTTTCTTATCAGATGAACTAGATGTGGTAAGCTCATCGCTATTAAGTTCAGACGTCTTCAGTGAGCTAAGTGCGGAAGAACTTAGAGCCAAGAAAGAAGCCATAGAGAAAAAGAAAGCTATTTACTCAAGGTTGTTGGAGCTAAATGAAATTAAAAAGCAATATATGATTTTGCAGCAGGAGGAGAAAAAGAGTACAGCAATCAATGACCAGCGCGAGAGTGAGAAATTCAGTTCTGATGAAGGTGTACTGTATGATGCCTCAATTAGGCAGCAAACACCCGTAGACTCCGATCGCCATGATGAGAGAAATAACAGAGAGTGGAGTGAGCGGGCTGTGTCTCATTCTTGTGATGTGTTTGGAGCTGGCTCTTCCGTTTCATCAGGAGGCCGATCAATTGGAAACCTTCAGCGTGCTCAAGAAAATCTCCATCACGATCAACATCAGCGCTACCGCGCACTCGTTGACGAATTACAGCAACAACTCGCATCTGGATTGCGTACGGAGAGCGACGAAGAAGGTTTGAACTCTCAAAATTTAGTGATTGATCAGAACTCTCCAGCCCTGGAACACGTCGGAGATTCCTCTATTTCTCACTATTCTCACGCTGATGGGGCAAATAAAACTACCTCGAGAACCGTCGGTACGGTAGGAAAGTCGTCAGGAGAGTGGGCTACTACCAAGGGCTCTGACGAGCTAGAAATAAAAAGTTCTTCTCAGGTGGGAAATGCAAATGCGTTTCGTTCTATACTTTCAGTTAATTCTTCTTCTAAATCTCGGACTGGCACTTTTGACCACGAATCAACGCCAAATTTTACTTCAGTTGAAATTTCCGAAGGGCTCATTTCACCGGCTGAGACTCGTCATAGCCCATTGTTACCTGAAATTACTCAAAAATCTTTGAATTACAACACTGAAGAGTCTCTGGAAGAAGGTCTTATTTCCACAGGTAATCCAAACAGTGTAACAGGCAGTATTGTTGATTATGAGGATGATCAACGCGAGGAAAGTGAGATGTTAAAAAATAACGCTCGTTCTTGGGCGAATGATTCATTCAAAAAACTCTTGGAAATCATCGATTTTCGTAAGCTGTCTGGCTTCAGTGACCTTCAGCAAGTTCCACAACGCGGAAACTATCAATCAGACACGTCTGCTGTTCGTGATAAATCCTTCCAAGTTGTGCGGTCTGTTGCTTGTGAACAATCTCTAGAGGATGGTAGCCCATCTTCAGTGCGGAGCACATCAGACGAGTGGTTAGAGCACGCCTACGACGCTGATCACTCCAGTAAAGGTACGACGAGTAGCACTCGCTCAGACGTCGATGTAGTGTCCGAGAGGGTAGCGGAGCAGCTGAAGCGGATCGAAGGTGTGCTGCGTGACGGTAGCGACGCCTCTGCTGCCGCTGCGTCGACCACTAGCGGTGACACGCTACTGGCTGACCTTGCTTCCAATTTCCCTTCAGCAACAATGGGTTCTTCGTCTCCCTCTGACTTTGAGGAAGTTCTTAGGAAATATGGATGGGCTCGAGGAATGCTCAACAAAATGAACAGGTTGGATCAAGGCTATTCTTCTTCCTCTTCTTCAAATTCCTGACCGAAGCTTTCTTTAGAGTGGATGTTAGATTCAAAATTTCCAATATGCATAAGCTTCATAATTGTCCTTTCGTCCCGATGGTGTGATACTTTATTAATTCATGCCTGGCTACACACTTTCTTGAATAAGTTTGGAGAATTTAACACTATCTACGTAACAGAGTTCACGAGTAGAAGCTTTCTTATTTTGCAATGTACCTTAACTCTTGCGAAGGGGAATGTGGCCGCTTGATCTACAGAGTTTCTATTTGACGGGAATAGGATAATGAATTATGCACGAAGTAAAAACATATTTATTAAATAATGATAATAATGCTCGTTCTGTCTTATCAAAATATAGCTCAACGGAGGACACCAAGAACGGAGAGAGTCTCAAGCAGCAACCTAATTTTTAAAGAAGGACGCAATCGTGGCCAAAAGAGCCCGTGCAGCTATTGCTGCTAGCCAGAGGCAATTTTCTAGTGCACGCATCTCACGGCGATTTTATTAGCATTTAAAGTCTGTCAGCGTGTACATATTTAAGCATTGATAAGTAAATGCATCCTGCTATCGGTGGATATCTATAATATTTAAACTTTTATCCGTGAAGTGACTGGCAGCATTTTATCGAAAAACATGTCTGAAAATAAATTTAGAGTAGGCTTTCACGAGAAGAGTGCTAAACTTTATTAAAACCTATATATTTTGAATTTTAATTTTCTACTTTGAAATCACGCTCGTTTACCTATTCGCATTCGTTTATAAGCGGCTTGATATTTCATGTAATTGTTCAGGGTGCCAAAGTTTGAATTCTAGCAAGGCTTCAACTTCTGTAAAAGGCGAACAAACGCAAAAATTAATCCGAGCGAAAATTATGTTCACTGACGGTTTGGCCACTTACGTCGGCTCGTTCGCATGTCACGTATAAGTTCCTAGCCCCTGAGCTATGAAACGTTCATATTGGTGTTCGAGAGTTAATTGGAAAAACTCCTAAGTGGCTGTACGGGATTTGTTCAGTTAGCTGATGTTGTCCTGATCGCAATAAAAGCACCCCTCCTCAGTGAAAAAGGAGAAAGTCACCATTTAGAAGACTTGATGGGACGCTAAATTTATGCACAAGGTACATAGAAACCGTAAGTTGAGAAAGAAGTTAGGTTATATTAGATGTTAAATAAAACGTTCCTAACCGCAATTAGAGCTTTTCCAAGAGAGGAAGGTCTCATTTATAATGGAGTCTAGGTTATAACCCCAGTGATTTTTATTTTTCGATACATTGTAGCGAAATTCGCCCAGTATTATGTTTTAAAAGGCACACATTCTACTCTTGTAACTTTTCGATTTTGGTCCTAGATTTAGAGAAAAAAATTTTCATATAATTATCTCGAAACTTTCAAAAGAAAAGAAGTCAACGAGTTTTCATGCTAGAACAAAACCAAAGACAGTTTTGGAATTTTTGTAACATTTCTAACAAAATTACAACTCCGAGATTTCCCTATTCCTTTTGTTTTCCTTAGATATGCGATTTTCGATCAGTTCGAACTGTGTTAAAAGAATTTAATTAAAAAATTGGAAAATGTTAAAAGGATTTGTAGCATTTGCTAAAAATGTCACAAGGATTACAAAACTGGTTATGTTCCAAGATCAAAACTTATTAACTTGTATTTTTTTGAAATATCCTAGAGAATTATATAAAAAATACTTCCCATTTTCGCAAAAACTAGCCAAAACCGAAAAAATTACAGGAGTAAAATGTGTGATCAATTAAGACAGTGATAGGGGCTGAAAAACAAGACAGCAGGGAACCGAAAGAAAAGACCATTAAAAAACAAAAACACCTATTTCAACAAAATGAAGTTCTATCTAACGTTTAGCTTGGGACCTCACATATTCCCATTAGGAGCTCTAATTCCCATGGATACAATAGCTGTATCCCCTAAGTGGGTTCGGTACGCAAAATTAGCCATGCATCTTGAAATTTCTGAATTTAAACCGAAATTATAGAGGAAATATTTCTTAATATCAGCTACTAAAACTGTGTCCATTCAAAAGTGAAAATTAATTAAATGTTGATTTCCATTGCTTCATCGGACGTTCTCAACTTCAGGCAAATTACCTGTAAAATGAAAAATTTAACTCATCTAACAAATAAAACTAAATCCCTTGGAATACCCTGGCAATCAGTAATGAAAATCCTCTAACTTCGAACATAAAAAAATCACACTTCTGAAGTTTTGCGCAATCCAGCGTATTATTTGATCTCCGTGCAAGAAAAACACTAAAATCCTGCATTTAACGAAAGCGACGTTCGAAGGATAAATTCAAGATTAATCTCGAATCTTGACATTATCAATGCTACAAAAGGAAACCTACAGCACGCGTACGCCAAGTCAGACTAGCGAACACTGAAAAGCTGAATAGTATCAAACAGGATATTAATAAAGAAATACTGGTACAGTAATGCAGACAATAATATAGGTAAATGGATACGAGCAGGAAGCTAACACTTTCACTATATCTTCCGTACTTCGGTTGTTGTTTCAGTGACCGTTCCTTAGGAATACGAATTCAAAATTGAATTTGTGTGACATTTTAGTTATTAACTTCAGTTATACGTCGGTCTAGAACTCAAAACTACAACGAAAATTCTAAGTTACCCAACACGTTATATCAATGATCGTCTCGATGCTAACTTTGAGCTATGCTTGACAGACTATTCACATGTTCAGTTTGTCCAGAGTCTTCAGATTACTCCACTCACGAGCCTTTCTCAAATGGCATTTTGGAAGTGCAGAAATGGCAGCGCCTAGCATCCTTGTATACTTCTTCTTACTCCGTCGTTACATTTGCCAGTTTATCATTTTGAGCGTAAGTGAATTTCATCGATGAAAATTTAATTGCAAACACTTGTATAGTGTCATTTAGAGTAAAAAAAATATTTAATTACTAATTTATTCTTGGATGTTTTCCATTCGACACACAAAAAAGGCACAGAAAACGGAGCTTCTAAAAACAAATCAATCGAAAGCAAAGCAAGTGCACTTACAGCATTAGACTGGATAATTGAGAGTTGGTTATCGTCATTCTAAGTGTACTTCAACATTGACGTTGAGTATCGTCCAGAGGTAAACATAAAATGAAATTGACAATTGTATCGAAAATACTGAGCAGGCAGCGGAAGCACGATACACGAGTCGCTCTCATTATAGAATAATAAGAAATTTGGATACACAATAATGATAACGAACTTCGAAAAGCCCTGCTCGACATCTCACTTCGCTGATTCAGCCTACAGCCACCCAAGATATGCCTGAAAAAAAATCGGTTCCTTAAGCATACTGAAACGATGGCCAGTAACTGCACCCGCTCAAACTACATGAATGCATTTTAATAAGAAGCTCTATGTGAAGCTCCGAGTCCCTCTAGGTGTGAAATAATCACCTGAAGTACACACATCCAAGAAAGAAAGGGAAGAAATTCATTCACAGATTAAAATAGCTTCTCGACGTGAAACATGATTCTTCTAAAAAATTAAGCAAATCATTTGAAAGAACACCGAGGAGCAATTTAAAAGATTCAGTTGAAATATTTGAAGAATACCTGAAAATCTGATGTGTTCGCAGCAGCGGAAGTGTAAAAATGTTTAGGAAATGCAAGTTTCGCTTTGGAAGCAGTACTAACGAAATTCACTTAGATTGTTGATTGAACAACCATCTGATAGCTAGAAATCAACAAATTCACTAAAAGCAATCGAGAGAGACTGAAAAAAATACTAATTATAAACTTAGACATGTACATCATAAACTCAAATCTATCCCATACATTTGGAAGCTAGATAGATTAGAAGTTTTAGCCTCCCTAACCACAAAGTGTTCCAAAAAGAGGAAAGCACTATTTAGTACGGAGTTACGGGAATGGGAAATTTATGCACTCGAAGTTGAAGAAGAAAGTCAGAGGGGCTGAAAAACAGGATACAAGTGAACAGAAAAAGATTGTACTTAACAAAATAATTTCAACAAAAAGGCCTAACTGTCAGCTCGGGACCTCGGATCTTCCTCTTGAGAGCGCCAGTTCCCATAGAATCGAAAGTTCTCCTACCCTTGAGATGGAGTGGAAGCTCGACATGTCAAAAGCATTCACTCAACTGGTAAGAATAGCTTCTGGTTGTACCCCTACGAGCCTAGTAAGAAAATTACAATTAGCTTTAATGACAAAGCACCGAAAAACTCCAAATATGAACTATCTTTTCATAACCCGGAGTCATCCCACGACGTACATTGGACAGAAGCCATTGCGTTCAAAGAAAACCAAACATTTTGAGTACACTAATTACGAAGGAACAAAGAGCTTTGATAGATGAATAGAGTCACGAAAAAAATTGATAAATACTTAGAATCGTGAGCATTATTGAACGAGAGTATCATTTCTCATAGTGTAAAACAGGAAGAGGTTTACCAGGACTAAAAATACTGTGCGACTCTGACATCAAATTTATAGCTTCAGAATAATACTGACTAGGGTTACTAAAAACAAAATGACAATACCGGTTTCCAGAGAAAAAAATCAATTTAAGAGCGTTAAAAAAATTCCTGAATTACACGAATCATCACGCAGTTGTAGCAAAAAATTTGTTCTGGTCGTACGTTTCAAAACTACCAACTGCATAAAAGACACAAATGTAGAATTACCACCCATTAGAAAAAATGCACGTTATAAAGGCAAAGCGCAACGACATTAGACTGAAGAAACAAAATTTAAATGATTTTACTGATTATTCAGTGCCATTCTCGAAACCGCACTTCAAAATCTAATAAAGAAAAGCAGTCTTCTGACATATAAATTTCACAATTTGGCGGAGAGTACACACGCGTGGCACGTGTTAGTTCACCTGACCGATTTACATTGAAACAGTACATCAATACAAACTGACTTACACCAAGTAAGCTAGGTTCAGCATTACACCTTGGTCCTGAATCAGCAAAATGAACTAACGAGTCAAGTCTTATACACTGTACAAACTAACCTCCTTTCATGGCTGCTTTCAATGAAAACATGTATCAGAAGTATTAATCTAATACAGGTTTTAAAATAAAAACGCTTCTGCACAGGAAATTAGGAGAAATATTCTAATACGCAGTTATTTATATTCAGGAGTTTTTGGAAACTACACTAAAACTCAAGTCTCCAAAATTAACACCGAGAAAAATTATCTTGAGCATAAACTCGTTAATTAAACACATTAATCAAACTGCCAGGATCGTATCTTGACGATCGAGTCCTTGAATCAATTTTGTTTCAAGTTAGTAGATATTCTTTACAAACAGCATCCCCATTCAATTATTAGAAAAGAAAGCTTTGCTACGAAATCACATCGACGTTCATCAAACAGAGAACTGACGGGACATTATAAGCACTCAGAAATTCATTCTCAAACGAGGAATACAGCCCCTAAAACACTCGTGATTCACAAAGTAAACGAAACAAGGCGCAAGACGTTCGCCAAACTTTACTCTAAAATATTACGGAATGTTCTACAAGTGGATGGGAATGGACGACACCTCGACCTTTCTCATAAATCATAGCAGCTTAACTGAGAATAATCTCACTGGAAAAAATATATTAGTTTCTCTATAATCTGATTCGTTAGAACTGAAGAACATACAAGAAACTTACCAGGAAATGCCTCTTAGGTTATCACGTTACCACAGATTTTAAATTTTCATTTGCAGTATAATCGAGAGTTACAACTGTTAATTGTACTTCCAGAGTGAGAGGCTTCCAGATCTACGCTATAGTCGAGATGAAAGTTCTCGTACAGTTGATATTACAAGTTAATTAGTAAACTCACCTCCAGCATTTTACCCTTTATTGCCAAAAACACTTATTGAATATAATGCAATGGTGAAAACGTTGCACAAACCCTGGGTTGACACGTTTTTTCAGAAGCCTATTCAAGTGGTGTCGGTCAGTGCGAACAACTGATGAAAGAAGTCAGTCCCTCTATGAGTTCACGCTTACGAGTTCACGTCCACTACACTTAAAACACCCTGTGAATTTTATGCCGTTCTCACACGCCTTTAACTGCTAGCCCACAACACCGCGGCTAGATTATGATTACAATATTTACAAAATGCTATCAATAGTTCGCTACAGAGCGTTCAGTGTTAAATGTAATTCTAATACAGTTAAATAACATTATCCAGTCTTGTGGCATGTTCCACGTATGTCTCCTATATTTCTCAGGCTCAATAATGCACTGGAAGAGGCTACGGAAAAACACCTGTCTAATTATACGAACAGAATACAATGTTCCCGCCATAGATACAATCCTTTCGCATGAAAAGCAAGACCGGAGACAAAAAGAAGTCAACCGACACATCATTCGGCTATTAGCACGAGAATTTCACGTGAGCATAACAAAATGAACCACACACTAGGAAGCACATGGAAAGTCGGTTGATGTCGATGTACCTGCCCAACGCTGATAGATTCAATATGAATCAGTAAAGTCATTGCGGCAGCATACATACCCCTACTGACTAAAGGAAAAACCACATCGCTAATGAATTTTTCACTATTTTTACTAGTTAAAAACATGAACATTGGTCGAATATTCAGTGTCAGATCGTGTTGCAGAACAATTTTAAAGAAGAAAGTTATAGGTTTAAAAATCGAGCGAGTCGAGCATTCTAATTTATTTGATGTACTAAAACCTAACTCCTGTACTCAACAGGCATCCATCGTTTTATTTATTGATGACATTAAAAACGCTAACTGTTCTTCTCTTAAAATGTTCGACAAAGTATTCTCGTTACTCAGCACGATTGAGGACAAAAAGTTCAAGGATACGAGAGACGGCTTCCAATCGACCCATGAACTCAAATACCGCAGCAGGACATTCAACATCTAGACCAACATTGATGTCTACAAAAAAACATTAAATCAATCATCCCCTACCTAAAAAAAAAAGTATCGCCCTTGAGTTACATCGCTAATAATAGTAAAATATTGAGGATAAAGAAAATATTCCTAGAGATTGACACCAAGAGAGGTGAATGTCAAAAGTGTTATCTAGGAACTGAGGAATTCTGTTGTGAATGTTGTAATTGATCTGCTTGAGGATTACCGTGAAGCCTACCGTTCGCCAACGTTGCGTTGGAGTTGTTGTTCGTGTTGCGTACTGGCGTAGTCGATGTGGTGGCGGTGGTGGTGGCGGCAGTCCGATGGTGGGGGGATGAACCATTCATCGCGTTATGGGGGTGAGTGGTGCTATTGCCACCGACATTCTCAGGACTCGAGCTATTGGCGACTTTACTAGCTGCACCGTTGGCAGTCGGGTTGTTATATCGGTTGTCAACGTTTGTGTGGTTGCCAGTATTGCCTTCCGATTCCACGACAGGGCCATTACTCGCATTCTTATTGTTGTTACTGGCGTCGGAGGCGTCAGGATTGTTGAGGTTGTTGCGGGCCTGCGTCAAGTGTTCGTGTATGAGAGTGCACACGTTGCCGTGGTCAAGCTTCGCAATGAACTCGAGGTTCACGAGCTCGTCTGTGAGCAGCACTGCATCATCTTCCGGCGTGACAAGGCAAGATAATTGCCGGTTCATCTTGTTGTCCAGACGAAGGGAGATGGTCAGCTGGAAAGCCAAGGACGACGTTTATTTAAATTTAATTCAAGTTAAATACATGATTTGGAGAAAAATACCCCAATACTAATGAACACAGAGAAAAATTATCTTCAGCATGTAACTCGTACAATAAGCAGATTTATAAAACTGCCAAGATCGTATCTTGATGATTCGGTTCTTGAACTTCAATTCTACCACTGAAATCGAAAGTTTTTTACACTAAGATTTATCCTTTGAGCTAAATGCAGTCACTGCGCACGGTCCTGAATACGTTCAGTGATATTATAAGATCCTTTACACCAGATAAAATACTGAAAAGAATTTTCCATAACCATTACGTATTTATAGAGCTTTTTCATTGCGTCGCGACATGAATCGATATTTGACGGTAACTTGTGTCAGGTAATTTTGGACATAATAACAACTAAATATTTACACTCAATTAGACTAATTATTGTGCGGCTATCGAATTTGTTTGTACATTGCCAGCTATGTACTACAGATCAGAAGATTCGACCCGGTACTATCTACAGAACACCCAACTTTAAACCTAGCTTTCGATGCAAGCGTAACGGAAGGAAATGAGGCAAACCGACCAGAGACTTAGAGCACCCGAACATATAACCTTGTCTTCGTCGGTAAAAAAATGAAGCTGACACAAAACTGTACTCACATGAAGCTGCTGGCCGTCCTCGTGAGGCTTGATGTTGCACATCATGTTGGTGACGCGCGTGTCGACCTGTCCTCCACCAGCCCCGGGCGCGCCTCTCTCCACACCGCCCCGCTGCGCTGAGGGCGACTCCACGGGACACGCGCTCCGCTCCTCGCTGCTCCGGTCCCGCTCCGCACCGCCCCATGTTAGCGGGTACACTCCGTATCTGCAAGGCATGTCAGCTATCAAAACAACCCGTCTACACCACTCGTTGTTCCTTCATTTCAAGTTCTACATTCCGTATCTGCAGGGCATGCACAGCTATCACATTCCATGTATAGTGGTAGTAGAAGAGGGCTTGTTAGCGCTTCAGATGGAGCCTCTCTGTCGCACCGAAGGTAGTTTCATCCGCATCTTAAATCAGGAGGCAGCCAATGTTTGAATATATCCAGTCGGTTTAAGTAGATCAAATTTTACGGAGTCAATCCCATGCACAGCTATCACAACACCCCGTCTATTCCACTCGTAATTCCTTCATTTAAAAGTGAAGTTAACTTCCAGGTTAATATGACGTTAATAGATTCGATGTTAAGTTCAGCCTCTCTAACCGCAACAAAGGCGTTCCAAAGAGAGGAAGCCACCATTTAGTATGGGGTTAAGGGAACGCGGAATCTACCCACAAAGTGCATAGAAACAAAAAGTTGAGAAAAAAGTTAATGAAACAAGATAAGAGTTGACGAAGAAAATAGTAGGTACCAAAAAACAGGACAGCAGTGAACCGAAAAAAATATGGTCCGTAACAAAATAAAAGTTATTTGAACAAAAGGGAGGCCTACCTAACCCTTAGCACGGGACCTCACATATTTCCTTTGAGAGTGCTAATTTCCGTACATACAATAGTTGTGTCCCCCTGAGCAGTATTAAGTGAATAATCGCTAATCAATTACAATGAGTGAATATTTTCAACACAGATCACATAAATGATCCTTCTAGTGTTATTTAGAAATGAGTGATTCATTCAATAGACGATGGTATTCAAGAAAAATTTCCGCAACATTTTAAAACACGTTTGTTCAAAATGATGTTTGCCTACCTAAATTGCTTTATTTCTTACATACTATGTCAATTATAGGTGCCTAAAGAGGCACATTCAAGAATTTCACAGGAAGAGGTGAGCAGGTAATAAATAGGCACCTATTATTCATAAATGAGCATATTTGGTCTAATTTTTGCACATATCTAACTTGACACGTTAGCAAAAATTCGTGACCCAAAGGAATATCCAGGAATTAACAAGAAAGTCTCCATGCAAAAATACTTAATTCAAAAGCAACCACGAACACTGCTGCAAAGACTGGTCTTACCTAACGTCTTCCACAAATTTCTCGAGCTTGTCGGTGTTGGTCACATCGGAAAGCTTGAACTGGAGAGGAGTCTCCGCTCCACGTCCTTTAACTTCAGCCAATACTTTTTCAGAGCTGAACTGATGCTGCACGATTTCTTCAATGTTGTACTCTGCAAAGAATAAACGAGTGTCAGAAAATTTTCGACTGCTGATGTGGAAACGTAGCTGCAATTCGGCCAGGCAAGTAATCTTCGAGATAGGAGTAAATGAATAGGTTATTAGTCACTAGTGCGGTATGGTTAGTACATCGTCCATTCGACTGAATAATAGAAAATGAAATACTTCACTATTAACGAAGTAGTGAAGCAGCCACAATCAACACTGCCTTCTCATGTCACGTTGGTGCAAAAGTAATGTCCGGTTTTCAGTAAAATATTTTTGAGAAAATTTGTAAAATTTTGCCTCTTTGGTGAAGCGTCACGGTATTCCTATGACTAATAAATATGTTTTCTTTTAAACTATCCCATTTTGCGCACTTAAAACGATGAAGTAGCAAATTAGAAAAAATGCAGGACCTAATACTCAATTTCCGAAGCATTTTAACTTGAAACCAGAGTCAAAAGAAGGTCGTCAAAAAAACAGAACTCCAATTTATAACACTGAAAGTTACTGCTCACCATCACCACTAAGGATGATTGATTGATTATAAATTTATTTTAACCTCCCTTTACCACAACGATGTTCAAAGAGAGGAAGAATGATAGCACCATTTAGTATGGAGTTTAGGAAACGTAGAATCTGTGAACAAAATGTGTTTCCGCCAGTGATCCCGTGCGTATAGAAACAGTAAGATAAGAAGGAAGGTTATGAAGCAAGATAAAAGTTGAAGAGGAAAGTCAGAGGTGCTGAAAAACAGGACAACAGTAAACCGAAAAAAAAGACGGTCCTTTACAAATCAAGAGCATTTGATTTCAACAAAAGGAAGACCTACCTAACTCTCAGCTCGGGTCCTCACACATTTTCCCCCAGGGAGCGTCACCACTAAGGAACTTGCAGCACAATTGAACATAATCCACACAACCGTGAAACTGAATTACACTGGAAAGGTTTTACTGACAAAAATGGGTCCCCACACGAGTTTTTTCCACATGAAATCGGACATTACTTTTGTTGTAACCTGAATGACTGATGAAGTTTTTAACCGCACGTCTCCCCAATGGATTAAAAAGTGTTAACATGCGTTATTTCGAGGGAACCCTGGAACCAGAGGGTAGCCAAGCCATAAAAATCACTCAAGCATTAACACGTTCACTGCGTTTCCGCTGCTGTAAACGGTTGGTTTGGTTAGGTTGTAAGTAGCAAAATAGGGGAATTGACTTCAACGCTCTAACACATTTTTATCTTTCCTCAGAAATATGAGAGAT
The DNA here is from genome assembly GCA_014220935.1 of Platorchestia sp. MABIK. Taxonomy (NCBI): domain Eukaryota; kingdom Metazoa; phylum Arthropoda; class Malacostraca; order Amphipoda; family Talitridae; genus Platorchestia; species Platorchestia sp. MABIK. Next base: position 32,345 of record JACJUY010005376.1, on the reverse strand, counting down.
AAAATTGCAAGATACATTTTACCTCGTGTGATAACAGTTATTTCTTAAATAGGTCGCGAAACGGATGAAATGTCATTCATTTCTCCTGGTACGTGATTGAGTAATTTATCGACTGGTACACATATGGCCCAATAGGCAGGGAACGAGTTAAAAAATGTAGTCAAGCACAAAAATATAGTAAGCATAAAAAATGTAGGCAAGCATTAGAAATATAGCCAATCATAAAAAATATAGCCAAGCATAAAAATATCGGCAAGCATGAAAAATGTAGTCAAACATTAGAAATGCAACCAAACAACAAAAAATGCAGTTAAGCAACAAAAGTACAATAAAATCATGTGAGGGCATCAAGTGTCAAGCAAGAAAAACAAATGCGGCCAAATAAAAGGAATTGTCCACAAAGTATATCTTCGCATTATACGAAAGGTTTCATCGTAAACATGAACAATTACGGTTCAAACACAGACTAGTGTTTTACCAATAAAATGGCGCGACGCAACCGGAGGAAAAACTAAAATATTTGAGTCATAACGGAAACGCTCAAGCGAAAACGTCAATTCTGAACGTACATCTCCCTCACAAGGTAGATTATGAGTAAACAAAGACAAGCCGATGCCCACATAAGCAGACTGAGCCAAGTGCTGCTAATTAAGTAGTGGGCAAGTGAACTTACCACAGAGTAACTTTAGCTTACAGAAGTCTACTATGCGTAGACACTTCCAGAGAGAAGCTCAGAGACTAGTTTTCCGGCCAAGTTTAGAATATACACTGATAGACAACTCCTTTCATTGGATATGTTAAAAGCAAACAAGTAAAAAATGCACAGGCAAAACGGTTAAAATGATTATTAGCAGAATATGGATGCAAAAAATTTCAGACAAAAAACAATAAAATTACACTTACAATTAAGGTGAGCCGCTAAAGCAACCCAAAGCTTATAATTAGAGGAACTTACGTAAAAAACTGTGCTCGAGTGAATAGGACTCACGGTCATTAGTGACATTAAATAAGGAATGGCAGGCGAGGAGTTTTAAAGATGGGACTTCGAAGAGAATTGGATGCAAACGAAGCTTCGCAACACTGGGCCGCTTGGCAGGGTCCGTGGCCAAGCATTTACGAATGAAGTCTTGCTGGTCGCTGTCTTCAAGGGAGTCAATGGTACGGGAGATGAGCTCCTTTGTGATGGAGTGGCCCGAGTCTCCGTTGCCAGGGATCTCGAGGGCGGCCATTTCTAGCGCGCACATTCCCAAGGCGTACACGTCTACTGCAGAGCTCAGCAGGCCTCCATCTGTAGACGTGCTCAATTGAGTCCAAACAGCATTACACGATTGGTTTACCAGCCACCACACATTCGTCAGAACAAGCTTAGAGCAACAGAAACAGAGCCTTACACTACACTAACTCATCTCAGTACAGCCTAGCTAAAGTAGGATTAGATTTTAAGTTAGCTAAGCTTTCTTAACCACAACGAAGGGGTTTTAAAGAGAGGAAGGATGAAGGCACTATTTAGTATGGAGTTAAAGGAACGAGAAATTGATGCCCATGAGGTGTTCTCATACAAGAACATCTGCAGATAGAAACTAAAAGTTAGAAAAGAAATTTATGAAGCAAGATAAATTTTAAGAGAATAATAGGTGCTGAAATATAAGACACAAGCGAATAAAGACAAATTGGCAATTGACTAAAAAAATGTTTTGTAACAAAAAAGGCCTACTCGACTATCACCTCGAGATCTCACATTTTCCCTCCGGAAGTGCTAATTCTCATAGATGCAATATTTGGATCTCCCTGAAGGGGTTTTGTTTTTTCCATGAGGCGCTTACGAACAACTTTTGTACATTAAAACATTTTGCATGTACAAATTAAGGATATTTGACATTGAAACTTAGAGGCAAAGACGAGGAACATACACGAAAAAATATCAAGGCATTCTACATTTTCAAACCGATTTCACGAAAGATTTACATAAAAATAAGGCAGAAACTGCTAATAGTAGTTCAAAACACTTCTGCCTACTTGGGATACAAATTTTCACACAAGAGCACATGTCATTAATACTTTTAAGAATAAGTAATTAATAGCTTATATTATGCTCCTTCCGAGTGTCCCATAAAAAATATCAGAAATAAAACATTCAAACACGCACAAAAGGTGAGAAAAGAAAATGTAGAGCAGCACAAAACCAACTGAAAGACGTTAGAATGGCATTCAATGACAAGGAAATGGTTTCCGACCTGCAAACTCTGGAGCGATGTAGTGCATGTTCTTCAGGTCAGTCTTGTAAGTTTTCACGTGGTTCTGTATAGCATCAGGTGCAACTGCAATGTAATTTCAATTAAAACGATTCAAATGCTAATCCTTATAAGAGAATGAAGAGCATGCAGTAGCGGATACTATTGAGGTAATTATGCATTTAGAATTTCACAAGAATGTCTACGAAATAAAGTAAACAAAAAGCTGTGATATATAACTAGTATCTCGTTCAAGCATAAGTGTTGCTGACAGCGCGATTAAAAACAGAAATGAAATGCTATGTTAGCGACATAACAATTCCTACAGAAACAATAGCTCTATGCTGTATCGAATGTAGATAAAAATGACATTTTAATAACCTAGCTCGGTTAAAATTCAAAATGAAAAGGCAATGCCATTATCCTTAACGGGTAAAGTAACATTGAGATTAGGAAGACTGGAATACACTACTTAAAACACGTCATTCACGTACACATGAAATCTTACATATTCAAGGAATTAAAAATACATAGAAAAATAATGAAAAATTACTCCATAGCAGTTATCAAAAACTTATGTTCAAACCAGGCGCGTCGGATATTGCTTGATTCAATCAAGTTCAACTGTAACTAGAAATGATTCGAAAACAGTGTGTCCCCCGCTTTGCAACTCTAATCAAGTTTTGTTTCCATGGAACATTTATGGATTAGTACGTATCAGCATCAGTGCAATAGGTTGAAATTCTTCCATGTAAAAACACACAAAATGGGAGAAAATTTAGAAAATGATAGCAAACCAATGAGCCGACTTTCCCACATGGTTATGAAAAAAGTGCTACCAATATACTGAAAACAAGAACTAAACTAATTTCAAAGACTTTGGAATCTAAATGACTGCGAAGAAAAATTTCATTTCTCGAAAGTCTGTCTCAAAATCGTGAAATTAATAAGAACTATTTTGCCTTTGCCAAAATTTAAGAATCTGAAACCCCATATTTCAAATTAAGGTGGGTAGCCCACGTACTACAAAGTTTGAGATCGAAAAGGACTCCCTGTTTCCAAGAACCGAGTTGAGCTGGATGACAAAACGTATGTTTGTGACAACCAAATGCGAGTCTCACCAGAGCCAATTTTGATGAGCCCGTTGGACTGGATGAAAATAGTGTCGGCTGTGAGATTACCGTGTACGATGGCCGGGGAGCACGTGTGCAGGTAGCTGAGGGAGATCACACAATCGAGCTTAGTACACAGGAAAACAACAAGACACTTAGTATTAAAGATTCATTCTACTTCATCGAGTTTAACCGAGCCAAAACCTGCTTGTATGGAAAATCAATGAATTTGCAGTATCATGGCTAAACACAGGGAAAACAGTGTGAAAGTATAACTTTGACAGTTTCTACTGTAATAGTCGAGACTCCGCAGTTAGGTATGTAATGTTTAGCAGCGTGTAAAACTGGCAGCATTCAGATGCTCAAGCATTATCGCTGTACCTCGAGCTTCGGTCTAACCCAAAGGAAATGGTTGTCTTCTAACAGACTTCCTGATGTACAGCTTTTTCAAGTATGAGGACGGAGTGGATGAGTAGCACCACGTTGAAAAGGTTTGTCTAAAGAGAAAGCGTCGACATGAATTGAACACTGGTAAAAAAAAACTTGTGGAGAGAGTAACACTAACGTTTGAGACGAAAGTGGATCATATGTCTGGATCAATGTATTTTTGACTCGGCCTATATAGGGCTTCCACCTAGCATTGCATCACCTATCAAGATCAGAAAGTAGACGCTTCTGAACGAGCATCAGCCAGTTATGACGCGACATTATGACACACGACGAGACCGAAGGGCCACAGCATGTGCCCATCGGCGGATAGATAAGTGAATAATGTCTCTCATCAGCAATTTTTCTGGTACAGGATAGAGAGCTGTTATATGATATCAATACCACATATTAGTGAAGACCTTGCTTTGAAGATGCCCAGAAACTATGTACCTGCAGCCAGATCGAATATGTTTAGCTATGCATATCAATCACGATTGGGCAGCAGGAGAACTCAACTATCAACTGAGAGGTAAAATCAATGAGCACCGACACTCACCCCAGCGCCGACAATATTTGGTTGCACCATTTCTTCCATGACGACACGTTTACTTTCTTATCGTTGCGCTTTGTTAACTTGAGGAACTTGCGCAGTGACCCAGAAGACATGTACTCTGTGATGAACACAATCTGTGGACAACAAGATTTCAAATTTAGAGGCATCAACTGCTGGTATTCATGATACAGATAATGAGATTCTCACTCACGGGATAAAAATATCATACTTTACACTCAAGTCATATTTTCAGTATAAAATATGTGTAAATGTGACGTTCCATTCGTGAAAAGTGTTCAAGACTAACCACTAAGCTATTGACATTTCTGTAACTATAAGCTATCGTCTAAAAATACAATTCCACCTCCAATTCGCCTAGGTAGACGTTATTATTGAATTAAAAAATGTCTGAAATGTTTCTTCCACGGAAATGAGCTAAGATAACGAATTCAAATAAAAAATCATCGAACAAAAATTATTCAATCGATAGATATTGCAAAAAAATTAAATTCAAGTACCTAATGCACAATTAAGACAAAAACGAAACTTGTGAACATGAATAAGCCTACACCTTATAAATAAAATTTAGATTAAAAAAGAATAATTCAGTGTAGGACTGATACATTCATTAACCATAGTTTAAGAAAGGTTACGACTGTAGACAATACTCAAAAAGCTGTGCAACATTGCACTAACTTGATTTACACACATTGTGAAAGATTAATTAACTTTAGACCAACAAAATATGAATTTTGCCCTTGCAAAAACCAAATTAAGATTCCATGACGACTTTAAGATTAGCATAAGAATTATCGATTCCCTTCAAGTAAAATCCACAGCGTATACAAGACCCCTCAGGGGCACTAGGCGTCATGGTTGGCAGAGCCTTGGCAAAAAAACAGTGAGCGAAGTGACAAAAAAAAAAGAGATCCAAGGTCAAGAAAAGCTAAAGGTTGAAAAAAACTCGATGGTTACACAGTAAGCCTGCTCCGCAGCACACTAGGAATAAATGTAATTCCAAAAAGCAAAACTCAAAGGGTCTTGAGTGGCGCGAGATATTTGAAGATTGTTCATTCATGAAGGTTCGTTCAGTAGTCGAGAACTGGCCACTTTTGCACACCCTCAGGGTTGAGCTAAACCAAACACTTCTCCAAGGAGCGCAAGTTCATTAGACACATTGAAGGGTTAAATTCATCAGCGAAGTATCATACCATGAGTACCAAAAAACAAGATATCAATATATCACCACATACTATTCAAGCCCAGATAAATAATTTGGTCATAAACTGCGTCCGAGACGAGGGAAAGAAGGCCAACAAACTCTGCGCTTACCTTGAATACCACAAAATAAGAGATCAATATACCATCATATACTAGTCAAGTTCATATTACTAATTTGGTGTAACTAAACTACGCGAGGCACAGAAAACGAACATACTCTGCGCTTGTCGGGATCGGAGTCGACCCAATAGCTGTGGAGCTTGACGATGTTGGGGTGGTCGAGCTCTGTGAGGTTGTTGAAGGCGGCTTTGATGAGCTCCTCGCGCTCCCGCAGCGTTCGCCTCTCGCTGAACCGAACCTGCAGCAGTCACGCAAAACGTCCTTACCGTGTCAGAGACACACCGAACATTCTGACATCTGTGCTCTGCATCGTGGAAAATCCAACTAGTTAAACCCAAGTCATTTAATACAACGGAGAATGTACGAGCATATGATTAACATCAAGCAAAAGTGACAAAAAGGTTTCCGAACTATGAAGCAGGCCGTGCGTATAAAGTTATGACTAATTCTGCCTTGCACACAATAAAAACAATTGTTATTCAAATATAACTATTTCGGCATCTTCATCAGATTAACAAACACTGAAACACGCTACAAAATCTGATGTACTAAAGCGTGTACTAAATTCCATAAAAATTGCTACTCATTCGTTTCACCTACCCAAGTGTAGTGAATTCTACAAAAATTACTACTCGTTACTTTCACCTGAAGTATATAATTACATCAGCCGTCGAACTAGCCAACAACGAACATCATTTACTGTTGCATTGGAACTAGTCATCAACGTAAAAACAGAAGTCCTATTCAAAACGACAAGTCATAGAAGTCCGAATTGCTCAGAATTATGCCACCTGATAATGCCACAACATAACATAGAATAACGAATGAGCATACAAGTAAAAACGTCTAATAATCTGAAGTTGGCTGCATACCTCATTCCAGACGACCTCCATGCCCTCCTCGGTGTCCATGGCCAAATACGCTGCATCAATGCCCGGAACATCGCGCTGCTGCACCTGCACACAAAATGATCACAATTGTCATTCAAGTTTCACTCACTATTTAATATAAAGATTTTAGAACACGGACAAAAATGATGAAGGTTAGCGTACCAGCACCCACACAGCAATGGAAAGTTTAGACTCGTACAAGACAATCTGCGACCGACGCGCCAATCTAAATGGGGACAAAAAGGTTTCTTAGTCCTCAAGGAGGTTGTCAACGCTTCGCCGTCCTCCGACTCATGGAAGAAATATTTACAATGGGAAGTTCGAACATGGGAGATAAATGGAAATTTCTGTTGAGATAAAATTGTTGATATTGTAGATGCATATCTAAATTAAAAAACTAGTGAGAATAGTTTTTGATACATGAAAGTAAAATATTGGGCCAGAGAAGCGCAATTTACTAATTTCTGATAAATGAAAAAGAATATATGGCACAATAGGTGTAAGAAAAACGAAGAACGTTCGACATTTATAGCCCATATTTGAACGTTTCAGCAGTGTTCCAACGCTACTTCGAGGCTCAATTATCGAGGATTCACGACTTCGCAGAGATTATTTTTCTTTCATCTTTAAATGTAACCTTCAAGTGTTAGTATATTACATGTAATACCTTGCCTACTGATTTCTCATTGCTTTACAGTTACCTAATAGAGTCAAGAGTGGGTTGTTAACAGTATAGGTAGGGTTTAAAAAGCCCAAATACACGTTAAATGTGATAAAAAATATGGCCTCAATGTTTCACAGATGTTCAATTATCGCAGCTGGTCTTGGAACCTATTTCTCGCAATAAACGAGGGTTCACTGTACACTCAAGCTAATCCTCGGCCAAGTTAGTATTCCACACTTGACAAGGGGGTTTTCAAATGATTTAAAAACTACTAAAAAGTAAAGTAAAAATAATCAAAACATAATACGAAATAGGCCTAATTCAAAGCATAGCTTTCAAAAAATCTTCTCGTTAATTTTTCTTAAACATTACAGATTAGCTTGACCAGAACGCAGTTTCCACAAAACCTACGGCATTACTTCAGGACAGGAAAACGAGCGCAGGTTGCAGCACAACAAAAGCGACATCGGAAACGCAACACGCACGTGCACGTGACGCGTTAGCTTCAAGAGAGCCATTTTCTAATGACGCAAACTTGCGCTGGCGCCGCGTTTCTTTAGAGCGTGAAAAGCGAAGAATGAAAGCTGCGGCCAGACCAACTGCGGGGCCAAATGAACAGCCAACACAAGGCACACGGCCAATTGCTGCGACGCACAAAAACTCAAGACGCTCACGCTTTCTTGCTCGACGAACTTTAAATCACACGGATTTCATGACGTAGTTTTATGATCTACAGCATGCGTTTGAAGTCGCATCTGCTTTAATTGGGAACATCGCGTTCATAAAATTTTAATTTATTCTTTAAAAATGGTGAAGCAATGATTCTCAATTCACAGCTTCAGATCTAATGAGTGAAATTGAAATAACAGCATGCACACAAGGCGCCTGACTCGGCCGACGTTCATCAATCTCGATATTTTTTAATTCACTTGACTATATATCAAGCGAATACATATAATTGAGCGACTCCCACATTGGTGAATAGAATGTCAACCAAATACCAGAAATTTCTCTAGAACACAAAAAAAGTACAGTAAAATATAGGTTTTATTGATGTTATGAACATGTTTGGGTTGGATGTTTTTCGATCCTTCAAGAGCACCATCTTTACGTATTTTCTTTCCCACACTGCAGGATCAACATGAGAATTTTTTTGACAATAATTCAAGAATGTGTGCAACGCGGTTTGCTCTGTTCGTACTCTCATATTATGTTTTCATTTTCGACATCAAGACCTTTTCTCGTCGCTCCAATAATCCACAAATCATTTACAAGATCGATAAGTCATCAGAAGTTTACACTAATTTTATCCTATATGATTTAGCATATGTTCAAGACTTCGAAGTTTAAAGGTATAAGGTAGCTTTTAAAGGAGCATCGAGTAGGCTTCAAATATTATCAACTTCAATAACGTCAGCGACAACTTGAAATTCCATCCTTTTGAGGCAAGTAAAACGTCCTGAACCAAATCGAGGATTAACTCGCTGAAAAGAAAGAATTCCACAATTACATAGCGCATCAAAGATATGCCTACCACATCAAAGATGTATCTTTTTCATCAATAATAAGTCTACGCACCAAAGATAATCCGGTGCTTCGAAGATAATCCAACGTGCCAATGAATGGGTGGAATGAACAGGGTTCATGTAAAGACATGTAAATAATGGCACTTAGCATTGATCGTAGGTTCCTGGTTGGCATTGACATGGGAACTTTGAGTTCGTTAGCACGTCACTTGGATTTCATTACTCAATGAAAACAAGAGGATTTCATCAAGATAGTTTCCTCGCCATGTCCGTAGGGCAGGAGGGGCGGAAAACAGCGACCTTCTTCAATCACGGTAGAGATACCGGTGCCGGGCTTCCTGAGCTTATAGGATTCCGCACCAAGACCGTATCGTAATGGGAATAATCGAACCTCTCGAGCAAAGCAACGTCGTTTGACGATTTCATATTAAAGTCCTATCCTCAATAGAAACATTTAGTCGGGTTGCTAATTTCCGCTCATATAGTTTTCTTAACGAATAGAATCAAATGACATAAGACGACTATAACAGAAAGAGTTTGTTCGGTTAGGGTCTGTTAGAGCACCCTCAACTGCCTGGTTTCAACGTGATAGTTGTGTCGTATATTTAAAACGTTATGAGATGACTCAAAAGACTGATAATACAATTTGGATCGAAGAACACCGGTTAAAAAATTCATTCCCCGGGAATTTTGGTGACACGCCACCGTATACAAACCAGCGGACATTGCGAGCTCGCAACTCGCACAAGACCCATTAGATTATTTGTTAGTTTAAGCCTTCCTATCCGCAACAATGGTGATCCAAAGAGAGGAAGGCACTATTTAGTATGGAGTTAAGGGAACGCAGAATTTATGGGGAAAGGGCAGAGCAACAGTAAGTTAAGAAAGAAGATTATGAAACAAGATCTAAGTTGAAGAAGAAAGTAGTAGGTGGTGAAAAACAGGACAGCAGTGAACCGAAAAAAAGATGGTCCTTAACATAATGAAAAATATTTTATTTCAACATAAAAAAGGCCTACCTAACTCTCAGCTCAGGCCCTCACATTTTCCCCCTGGGAGTGCCAATTCCCATAGATACAAAAGTTGTTCGCACAAAACATCCTTTCTCCCAATTTCTTCGCTCAAATTTGAACCCAGAGAAATGAAAATTTACAATGACTGAGATACCAAAATTGAAGATTCAAGTAGTAAAAGACTCATTTAGGCAACTGGGTACTTCTGGTAAATACAGCCCGATTTACGAAAAGGCAAATTACCTCTGATTAAAATTCCGTTTCTCAAACCTATGAAATTTTTCGTGAATTCAATTTTTGTTTGTTACTGATAAAAGTGTTGAGTGAATGAACAATTATTGCGTTTACTTAAAAGCACGTAGACACAGCAAGAATTGATAGGCTTTGTTGTCCACGCAACAGATCTGAATGCCAACGAGGGCACCAACACAAGCACAGTTAAAACAAACACATAAGCTCCGCTCCTGCACTTCTGCTCTACTTCCAGATCTTCCTAGATTTTCTTTTCACTCGGTCGCAGAGACGGAGCACGACAAAGTAACGGGAGCAAAGGAAAACGCAAGAGACGGAACAAGAATAACGGAAGCGAAGGAAAACGCAAGAGACGGAACAAGAATAACGGAAGCGAAGGAAAACGCAAGAGACGGAACAAGAATAACGGGAGCGAAGGAAAACGCAAGAGACGGAACAAGAATAACGGAAGCGAAGGAAAACGCAAGAGACGGAACAAGAATAACGGGAGCGAAGGAAAACGCAAGAGACGGAACAAGAATAACGGAAGCGAAGGACAACGCAAGAGACGGAACAAGAAAAACGGGAGCGAAGGAAAACGCAAAAGACGGAACAAGAAAAACGGGAGCGAAGGAAAACGCAAAAGACGGAACAAGAATAGCGAGACCGAAGGAAAACGCAAGAGACGGAACAAGAATAACGAGACCGAAGGAAAACGCAAGAGACGGAGGGAGACAGTTTTGCTTCATTCCCACATCTTCCAACATTTTCTTTTCACTCGGTTAGAGAGACTGCGCAAAAGTTATGTGAGCGAAGGAAAATGCAAGAGACGAAGGAAGACAAACTAGGGGAGACAGGAAGGCAATCAATAGACAGACAGGAGGGGAGAGAAGGGAGCGGCGGCAGGGGGGCAGAGGAGCGAGGTCAGACAGTACGCTGCCTGTGCCACCGAGCAACACCCGCCCTCTGTTTTCAGGCGAACTCCAGCTGCTATGTGTGCTTCTTTACACTCCACAACATAAAAGATTAGATTAGATTATTAGTTAGTTTAAGCCTCCCTATCCTCAACAAATGAGATCCAAAGAGAGGAAGGAAGAAGGCACCATTTAGTATGGAGATAAGGGAACGTGGAATCTATGCAGAAAGGGCATAGAAACAGTAAGATGAGAAAGAAGTTCATGAAACAAGATCAAAGTTGAAGAAGAAAGTAGTAGGTGTCGAAAAAACAGGACAGCAGTGAACCGAAAAAAAGCTGGTCCGTAACAAAATAAAAACCTATGATATTTTAACAAAACGAAAGCCTACCTAACCTTTAGCTTGGGCCCTCACATTGTCCCCCTGGGAGCGCGAATTCCCATAGATACAATAATTGTATCCCCCTGAGGGGTCCACAACATAAAAATTAAATTCCTAAATTGTGGGAGTATTTCAGCCTAAGCAGTTTTCATAGCGTTGAAATATTTTTCAAGTTACGCATATCATAAAAATTTAGAAACTCTACTTCAAAAAGAGTAATACTTACAAACCAAAAATTTATCAATCACGTATATGAAGATAAAAATATAATCTTGTTTTAGTTATAAAACCAAGCATGAATAGGCGGAAATCAAACCGAAAAACAATAAATAAAAGTCGTGTAATAAATGCCTCAGAAGCACCTTGAATCCGTGATTTACATTCAATACAACCAGCGGACACTCTATATGTTTTAAGACGATCAGAGCACAACAGCGATCTCAACTTGGGTAAGATACGTTTCCTTTTAATGAAATGAGGCGAAATTGCAGCACATGACATTTCATGCGAAACTATTTTTGAGAAGCATCCTTAAATTAAGTTAGATATATAAGTAAAATTTTGATATAGATAAAATTTGTAGATATTGTTAAAGCCAAACTAAATTTAGAGAAACCATTTGAAACCGTTATTAAAAAATTAATACAAATATTCTACCACAAGCATGATTTACTAATTTATAATAAGCGAAAATCATTTCAGATATATTATTATTTAACAATAGCTATGTAAAAACAAAGAACGTATGAAACTGGTGCATTTCAGTAGACTCGAGCTTATCCTCAACGATACCGTCAGTTTTCAACACTTGACAAGAGTGCTAGGTAGTTTAAACCATACTTAAACTGAACATTTTCTACTGTTAATAGATGTTTGGTTTATCACTACCTGGACTAGCACGAAGTTTCCAACTTACTCAGAGGATTCCCTAAGGTACATACGCTCCTTTAAAGTGTAACCGTATGTTATGTTGGCGAGCAAATATTCCTGTAAGGTGTGCACTTCAGCAGTCGTTTAATTGCAGTTTTGGGGCAGACGTGCACATGCGCGCACGGACAATTCTCGAGACAAGACCCCGCATTAGTTAGTCCGACTAGTATTTTTTTGGGTTTTAACAAATGTCGTCCACTGGGATGAAATAGACGCAAAAATGTCATTTTTTTTCGCACAGGGCCAAAAATTTGTCGATTCACTTTACTAGTGGAGTCACGAAGCTTGCATTTAGTGAGTTTCTTGTTCAAGGAAATCGCATCCTAAATTTTTTACTCACGTTAAGAGTGATGAAGGATCCCAAATTAAAATTCGAAATATTGCACCTGTTCGACATAATTAGAGTCAGGAAAATATTGGCCGAAATCTAGCATTTGAGCAACTAAGAATGTATCTAAAATCATAAAAAGCATTAGTCATTACGAAGGACGTTCATATCAACAGCATTTGAAACACTTCAACTTCCTTACGATACGCTAACAATTTACAGTCCATGGGGCATCCGCGAAACCTTCAACGGTGGATAATTCATCTCTAAAACTATCCATCACATCACGGTCATCGAATGCGATGTGAACCGCGATCGAATAAATAACGCCTTTAAATGAAAACACGAGCATAAAATGACAAAAAACGAGCTTCAGTGCTAAAACTTATCTCAATTCCTTTTGTGCATATGAGTGCTTCTAAGTAATTTTAGAATTATTCTCTCATTTATCGAGCAATTATTTAATGGCACATGTAATTTTTTCCGTGACTCATGTACGACAGCGAGAAAAAAAGAATGAAAAAAGACACCAACGAGCACAATGTAATCCCGCAGGTTTACCTAGCGAGCGACCGAACACGCCCACCTCTACTGCGCATCAGGTAAAAGCGAGTGATACGACCAGCAGCACAGGGGAGAAGGGTGTGAACAGCGGACGAGAATATTGTTTCGAGGTTTTCGAATTCCTAGAGATTATACATAATTAAAAGTAATTTTGGGCTTTCGTTGCCAAAACATAGATGTTCACAAGAGAGAAAGGAGGGTATCATTTAGTGCGACATTGTGAAAATGAAGAATCTATGCATACTCGCAAGATGAGTCTCCACACCCAGCGCATGAAAACCGCAAGCTTGAAAAAAGTTTACTAAAAGAAAGAAAAATCGAAGGAGAAGGTAAAAGATGCTGAAAAGAATGACCGAAGCAAACCAAACCAGGAAAAAAAGACAGTATTCTATTTTTACAAAAAGACATACCCAAGCAGCTACAGACCTCGCATTTTCCCCCGGGAGAGCCAATTCTCTTAGATACAATAGTTGTCTCTCTCCTCATGAGTACTATGTTCTCCGTCGCAATTACTGACTTCCCTCTAAGAAAGCGAAATTAGTTAATGACATACAGTGGACGGAAAAAATAATAAAGCACGTTGATTAAATTGACAGATTTCACATTTCTAGACCACGAACAATTACAAAAAATTCAGTTACATATAAACAATAGTATAAAAATGTTAATATATCTAAAAAACACACGTTTTAATAGAAAAAAAATATATATAGGGGCATGTATAATAAATACGTGAACAAGATTTTAAAACACATTTCAAGATTTCCATACATTAATCCTTCGTTGTATAGCCGTTATTATTAATTATGGCTTCGAAACGTTTAGAGTAGTTCACTACAAGTCTTCTACAAGTTTCGGGTGTAATCTTATTCCTTTCTTAAATGTAAATTTTTTTGAGTTCAGTAATGTTATGGGACCTTTCTTCCAAATCTTCAATTCCAATTCCCTTTGCAAGTTTTCGATCGGATTCATGTCCGGGGATTGACTTGGTCATTCTAAAATATTTATCTTCTTCGTCCTCAACCATTCCTGGGTTTCGTTTGCAGTATGCGCTTTGGATCGTTCTCTTGTTGGAAGGTCCACGTTTCGATTTTAACGAACGAGCTGAAGGTTGGAGTTGCTCTTCCAATATTTCCTGTCCTTCATGATGTGAAGATGAGCTGAAACATATCCACGGATGAGCGACCTCCAAACTTAACAGTAGGTATGGTGCACCTTGGTTTATACTCATCGTTTCGTTGCCTCCTAACATGGTTTGTGCCGTTTCTCCCAAATAGTTCGATTTTGGTTTCATCTGACCACAGTTCCGAGTTCAAAAACGCTGCTGGCTTGTTTAAATGATCGTTGGCATACTTCAGCCTGGCTTTCGAACAGCACGGTCGTTAATCTTCCGTGGACGGCCAGTTCGAGGCTTGCTGAGAATCGTATTCCGGCATTTCCACTTACGTATTCTGTTTCTAACCGAGGCTGTAGGAAAACACAGTTGTGCACATATCTTCTGATATCCCAAACCTTCATTTTGGAGCTCTATAATACGTTCGCGAAGGTCTTGGCTAATATCCTTATTCTTACCCATGCTTACGACCTTTCAGAACGAGAACTGATGTACCAATGACACGTAATTGGAGATGAATGCTGACGAAAGTTTGATTGCCGAATAGTGGAATGTATTGAAACATTCTGGAATAATCCTACAATAATTTTAAAGTATAATATCGAGAAAAAAGTCTGGTATTGAAAACTTTTATTCACGTATTTATTATACATGTTACTCTATTTTTTTCTATTAAATATTTGTGGATTTTAGATCTGTTATAAACCTTTTTAACCTATTGTTTATATGTAGTCCAATTTCCGTAATTTTACGTGGTTTAAAAATGTGGAATCTGGCAATTTAATCAACGTGTTTTATTTTTTTTGCACCACACTGTATGTTACAGGGATACTTAACTATATTCTGACGTAAACTTGGCATTCTTGATATTGAATGAATGTATTTTACGCGCCCTACAATGGATTCTGAACGCGTTTAGACTCGACTATACGCTGGGGGAGGGTCAAGATTCTTCAGTGGAACATTCTTATAAAAAACAAGATTGTCTTTCACGGAGCGTAACAACTAATACGATAACAATCTTCGGTGTGCGTGTTTACAAAGTGGGGCAGTCAATCCAGCGTTAACGAGAAAGCCATGGAAGCCTAAAATGCAGCATTGACAGCCGCACCCTGTGCGATTCAGGTAGCTGAATTAGCTCTGGTGACTTGTACACAAATACTAGTTACTAGTGGGCTCCAACAAAACTAGCCGCGCCAAGGATGAGCCACGCGGATAGCGAACAGTTTTATTGCTGTTGTTACTGAAGTGGGTACTACACAAAAAAGGAAAGAGATAATTGAAAAGTGAATTTTTTGAAGGCCATACTGTGGAGGAAAACTTTTTCTTTCAAACGGAAACGCATGAAGGAAATTGGATTCAAACAACGTTACAACTTAACATGTTTTACTGGTAATTAACCTGTAGTAGCTCAATACTTGGATGAGCACGAAGTTTTCAACATACTCGTATGATTCATCCGAGCATTCCCTAAGGTACATACTTTCCTTCAAAGATGAAGCGTACATTCTATAGGCGAGCAGACATTATACCTGTAAGCCAGTGTACTTCAGCAGACGTTTGACTACAGTTTTAGTTGGAAGTGCAAATGCGCGCCCTGACAATTACCCCAAATGAGATTTCATAAAAAATTTACGCACGCAAAAAGCTGGGCACTTAACAGACAAGCGTAACTTTTGCTCTACAGCGACAGGAACAGTCGCTTCGGGACGACTCGCTGTAGTCTTGAGTTCTCACCGAGTGGCCGTGATATATTGTCTTACGCTTGAGTAACTTTTGTTATCAAAGACTTGCATACAAATGCTCATTTGAACTAGGTAACAGAGAGAACAACGAGAACACTAAATGTACCTGGTGAACCAATTGTTAACCCACGTTACACTGAGCCGAAAAACAAATAGCAGCATTCAAATTTGCTCCACTCTCGAAATTCTCAAGAATCATAGCAATTGCATTCGGTTCACGGTAACTTGAATCAACAATGTTGAGTAGCACTACAAGTAAGCCCGAATACATTGCTCTATAGATTGAGCATGTACTAGTTTAAGGAAAAACGACGAAAGAAAGTGCTGATTTGGATTAAATATTAGATTAGTTTCAACGGCCCCAATCATAACAGAGGCGTCCGCAAGAGAGGAAGAAATAATGTATCCTCTAGAATGGAATTTAAGAGAACTGTGAATCTATGCACAAAGTGAGTCCCCACACCTTGCGCATAAGGACAGCAAAGTTAAAAGAGGTTTATGAGAAAAAGATAGAAGTTGAAAGAAAGTAATTGATGCTGTGAAAAAGGATAACCCAAACAAAATGATCCATAACGAAACCGAAGTAAACTATGAAACAAAATCAACTATTTTACTGTATGAGCTTGGGACCTCACATCTTCAACACGGGAGTGCTAATTCCCGTAGGTACAATAGTTGTATCTCTCTTCAGAGAGGCGCAACTAAGTGCATCTCCACAAATGACGCATAGGAATGTCTGTGACTCACAGCGTTGTCTTAGGTATGGCACAGCTGCGTTTACTAGCTACTTTGTTCCCGTTCCCCTGGTTGGGAAACGATAGATTGCCTCTCACACTTTCATTTGAAATTTTGAAATTTTGAAATTTCGCTTACTCTTGAATAGCTTCGTGTCCAGTTTCTGAATTCTGAGTGGCATTCATTGGAATTGATCGCGAAAGAAGAGATACTCGACAATGTTTTTTAGGCCAAGACTTCTCATTTTTAATGAAAGGCCTGTTCTGGAATGAAATTCTAGATCTATTCTACCACATGAAGTTTTCCCTCGCATCACTGCAGAAAAGATTAGGATTGTAAGTTAGCTTAAGCCTCCCTAACTACAACAAAGGTGTTCCAAGGAAAGGGAAGATGAAAGCACCAATTAGTATGAAGTTAAGGGAACGTGGAATCTATACACAAGCTGTTCCCATAAAAGATCCCCTGCACAATGCACATGGACACACAACGTTGGGAAAGAAGTTTATGAAACAAGAAAAAATTTAAAGAAAATAGTAGGTGCTGAAAAACGGGGCCGCAGTGACCGAAAAAATACGGTCTTTCATAGAACAAAACAAAAACTATTTCCATTTCAACAACCAAAAAGCCTTACGTAACTCCCAGTTCGGGACTCCCATTTCCTCCTGAGAGTGCTAGTTTTAACTGTATACCTCTGGCCTAGTATCTCTAATTCTGCATGTGTTAAGTAAAAAAGTGCATGTGTAACCTGAGAAGTTCGTAAATAACAGACTACAAAAATTTTCCCTGTACGATCCTCAGGCGTGCTTCAGTAATGGGGCCTAGTGACCCACGCCAGAAAGTTACCGGATGGCTGATGGTAAACACGCAGGTAAAACCACACAAGGTAACACTGAAAACAGGTAACAGACAAAAAAGCCATACGATAACCATAACTAATAGGTTAAGAATCACGCTCAGGAACCACTTCTATGAGAAGCGTACCTACGATTGAAAATTTAGAAACGGCATTTTTAATCTGAAAAATATCGGTGTATCAACTGAATGAGCCATACACACAGTGTTACAAGACTAAATAGAGCGGAGTGTTCCGAGAGTAAACAGGGGAGTGTGGTGAAGGCACGTAATTGCGGAGCTACAGAAATAGCCACAAGCAAAAGCAACATCGCCGGCAAGCAAGGGAGAAGGACCACGCAACGTCAAGCATCTAACTTGACTGGTCGCACGCGCACTCTACACACAACAGCTTTCAACACGAGTCAAAAAGTTCTTCCATATTAACTACTCAGCAATTGCTCATGTAGGTAAATTGCAAAAGTAGCCGTATTAGTGCTGCAAATTGAAGAGACTCATTGAAAATGGAAGCAACAAAAACAAGCTGTTGGTAATGCGAACTTCTCTCTACCCTTTTACGAATGACATTTCTTTGTGTTTAAAAAAATTGTTTACCTGAACTGAATTGAAATTAATTTTTTAAATAATGAATTAGACCATCGTGCAAACATTAGTTTCAACATCATTAGAAATATCTCGGCCAAAATCTCACCAAGAGATTCCCAATGAAATTTCACACAAATTGAGATTTAGGAATAACAGATTAGAATATAAGTTAACTTGCACCTCTTTAACAACCACAATGGTGTTTTTAATAGAGGAAGACACTCTTTAACATGAAATTAAGGGAAAGGGGAATCTGCGCACAAGGTATCCTGAAGCCGTGCGCATAGAAGGAGCAAAATTGAAAACAGTTCCCTGAAACAAGATATAACTCGAAGAAGAAAGCACTTGGTGCGTAAAAAATAACAGCAAGAAAATCCGTAACATAATAAAGGATCTATATCAGTTCAACGAAATGGAAACCTACATAACCTTTAGCTTACGACCTCGCAACTTCCACCTTAGGATGCTAATTCCCGTGATTAGCTGAGCTGTATTCTCTTGATGAGACTACGTAAAAATACCGGTCACCTACACCAATTATTATACTCAACTGCAAATGAACCTAAGAAAAATCAGAACTTTTTTCAGTCCAACGGGAAAAAATTATGCAGACGTACGTACTTATCAAGAAATTCAACAGATTATTGAAAAAAAAAAATCAACTAAAACTGTAAATGAATATAATAGCAAAGGTTTATACTAAACCAAAGCAACCACTGAAATTGGACCTAAAATCAAAGTGGCACAGCCATCAAATCCTTATGCATTAGATGATCAAACACTGCATGGCAGAAGCTGACAAATTATTCAATTGAAAATGCGGCACTAAACACGTTGACTCCCTTGGATGTACTGTTCCTATATGCAATGGTGCACCCCATGCGCGCACACACATCCATCAGGTTGACAATCGTTCAGCGGAGAACTTATCTATTCGGTCTTGTCTTGAACTATCCAAGTCAAGCCTAACTAGCACATTCTACAAAAAATTACCTTTATGCATGCTATGAATGAGCGCTTTTAGTGGTGCGATTGTTTGTGCGCACATTACTTACGTCATTGGCGTGATTCACGATTTGAAAATAGGCAAAAATAATTTGTACTACTTCAAAGCAATGTACATGAACACGGGTAGTGAAATAGGTGAGCGTGGTAAAATTACATATCCATGTTACAAAATAAATTTTGTTACGCCTTCACTGCACTCAAAAACGTTCAAAGCATGATTCTTTGCCCAAACAAGTGCAGCTCGAACCTTGAATCAGCAACTGCTGGTCAACACGCATAAATGAGGCAAGCGGCAAACAGAACTTCAACGAGTTAGCAGCACGACAAGATGCACCGACAGACCACCATCGTGCCTCACGTTTCCTTCTGGTTTCCTTTAAAGCTTTCCCCGTCTGACATGTGTGAAACTGAGCCCTTCCCACTTTCCTCTCGTTTGTCCTCTTTGGAGAGAGGCGAGGCGAGGAGGCAAGCAGCAGCAGCAGCAGCAGCAGCAGCAGCAGCAGCAGCAGCAGCAGCAACGGCAGCAGGTGAAGCAACTGCAGTGTATCGATTAGCGCCGCGCCCTCGCTCACAGCAGCCGCTGAAAGCACCGGCGAGGGAAGGTGCGCGACCATGTGCGTGCCTCAAGTCGTGCGCGAAAAAGCAATCCATCAGGGGCAATCTTTAAATGCAAATCATGCTAGAAGCGAGCACGAAGTTATGCGATGCGAGTGACAACTAAATGGGTTTTATGACAGAAAGACAACATTAAAATTGGCGGTTAACCTTAAATTCAGATATAGAATATGGAAAAAAATATCTTCAGCACTGAGTAGCAAAAGCAACATGAGCTGACTTTAGCTGCAACAAAAGGTACCCAGTTATCGCACATTCAGAATGGATTAGATTATAAGTTTCACCCTCTCTATCCTGATCGCTGTTCGCAAGAGACAAAACAAGGCACCCTTTAGAATGGAACTAAGGAACGAAGAATCAATGCACAAGTGTGTCCCAACACCCTGCGCCTAGAAACAGCAAGATTGACAGAATTTTTCAAACAAGATAAAAAATTAACGTGATATGTGCTGGAAAAAGGACAGCAGTGAACCGAAAAACGATCGTCCGCAACAAAGCAAAAAATATACTCAACAGAAGCTTTCCTAACCTTCAGCTCGGAACCCCAAATCTTCACCCAGGGAAAACTTTAAAATTTAAAGGCCAATGAACACAATAGTTGTACTTCCCTCAGGAGTTTATCACAAACTTAATGATAATGGAATTGGAGAACGCAGTTCACAGCTTCTCGCATTTCTAACAAGTAAGAGAAAATTTCAAAAATGCATTCCGATTATAAAAAAAACAGCAACAGTACGCACTCCGAAATGAAGCTGAGCTGATAGCTGTAAAGAGGACGAAGTCGAAAAAACATTACATTGAGGATCCACATACATGCAACTCTTTTATACTTTTACTCTATTCGATTAATGTTGGAATCAGGGTGCTGTAATATGAAGCGAAATTTCAACATTTTGGCACACAGCGTGCACGAGTGTGTTCTGAATAGCACGCTTATCAGATGATGCACCGAGCAGTACGCGGAGGGGCAAGCGAGTACTGCAAGCAGAGCGGGGGCAGATAAGGGGCTCATGCGTGAGATCCAATCGCATGACCCTTATTGTACATCAAAAGTGACTCCGAGTAGATAAAGAGTAATTGGTGTGAAAGTGACTCTGGGTAGATAAAGAGTATAGAGAAGTAAGAGCACGTTTAACTAAAAATGCAAAGATTAACTCTTCGCTGATGATAAAATGAAAATATCACATGCGATGGTACATGAATTTTCATTTAAATATTTTGCATATAATACCTTCAACAGCTTGATGAATTTTCTTGAAGACTGTACGGTATAGAAATTGCGTTCTGGAGAAAGATGCCTTGAACGCCCTTGGGGGCCCCAAATCAAAGCATAAAAAAAGCTGCGCAACTAGCATACCGTTTAGATTTAATATAAAACCATTGAAGGCTTTGAAGAATAAAATATTCCGAAACGTATATCAGCCGTACGTAAAAATTGTTCCACGCAGCAAAATACAGAAATGAAGCAAACTAGACAGTAAGTGGCTTCATTTACTAGACAGTAATACAGATAACGAAAATATCAAAATAACAAGACTGCGATGTTTCCAATTCTAACCTCACAACGCAAACTACGGCAAATGCATTGAAGGCAGTCAGTCATCAAGATAAGAACTCTTCAAATGAATGGATTCCAGCACACCATAAAAGAAGGAAAAGCGTCAACAGCCGCGAAAGTGAGGCATGACGCAATGCCGAGCCCGCTTGATTCCAACAAATAACTGAGTATTATGAACACAAGCCTGGTGCAACACCGAGGGTGGAGACAATAACACGCTCGGCCGCTACTGTGAACACGGCCTGTTCTAACATCAAGGAAACTGTTGAAGAATTGTATGGATACTCAGAAAATAAAGGTTTAAAGGTAATGTTTTTATGCCGTGCTTTCCTACTTGAGTTCCAGCGATTACTGTTCCGATATGAGTAATACCAAAATACTACACAAGGGAGCGATACCAATGAGCGTCCAATTCTACACGAGAATATTAATGTAAATTTACATACCATGAACAATGAAACGTGACAGATTGAATTACGTTAGTTGAACCTTCCCTAATTACAACAAAGGTGTTCCCAACAGAAGAAGCAAAGCACAATTTAGCATGGAATACAGGGCACAGAAATCTCTGCACTAGGTGTGTCCCCACACCTTGTATAGAGAGACAGCAAGTTAGAAAGTAGTTTATGAAACAGGATACAAGCTTGAAAAGCACTAGTTGTTGAAAAAAATAACAGTAAACCAAAAACACATAATTCGTAACCAGACAAAAAACCTATTCTAGTTTAACAAATGGAATAACCCCCTAATTTTCAGCTCGGGATCTCACATCGTCATCATAGGAGCCCCAACTCGAATGGACACTGCATTTTCTGTACGAACCTCAGGGATGCCTCGTAATGGAGTTGGTTTACATTGAGCGCTTTTCGGGTTGATCGTTAAAAAATTATGGAAATCAAGACATTCATGCATTACTTGAACACGCGGCCAACGTTAATAAAAAAGGAACGTAGAACGCTTCCACTCAGAATTTTTCACGAAGCGCAGTTACTTCGTGCGCTAATATTATAGTGATTATGAAGAAACCGAACGCTGGCAAGTTGAACTTGTACGTTGTTTTATTTTAACGCATGTACTGCAATCCTTAGCCAGGAGTGCAGCTTCCAAGTACAATTGAAGAAATCTCAAGCTAAAATTTCTACTACCAAAACTCCCGAGTCGGTATTCGGAGAGTGGAAAAATACGTCAACAAGCACTTCCTAATTGTAAATATTGCACACTCAACACAAAAAAAAAAAATTTGAACCGCGCACCGAACATGAAATACCTCCAAGACCATTCCATTAGCATTACTACATCAAAGTTGAAGAAACATTTTGATGCGCTTTCGGCGATTCAGCTACGAAAATGCTAATTTCTTGCAACGAAATTAAAGGCTTTCCACCGTGACGAGGCACTGGCATCCGCGTACTTCGTTTGCTATTGACTATGTCTCGCAAAGCAAACGCTTTAAGATACAAATTCTCGGAACAGAGCGCCCCTTGTAAGTCAGTGCCAGGTTTTTTTTCTTTGTACTAGACCGCAAAGACCCTTATCAGGTCCAACACCGCTCAGTGAAGAATTCAGATATTAACAAGCTTTATTATATTCAGTTCCGAGCTAGAAATTTGAAGGCAAATAAACATGTAGATTTTACAGGTTGGGGAAAAGAATATGGGCAATTGATCAGTTAAATAGCTTGAAATAATGAAATTGAAAAGAGTAAAAACGAAAGTTAACTTAGCGCTTTTTAAAAGGTTTACCAAAGATGTCAAACGCATGTTTAGGAGAAGAATCACACCTGGAAAAATCGGAAATAAACCAATCAATGAGTACAAAAAAATTTGGTGTAAAATTTAACAGCACACGCCAACTATCTCGGGAATAAGAGTAGAAGCGCAATTGAAGTTGTGAAAAAGCTTTCTTTACTACTGAACCACACGAAGCAATAATGAACAGAAAATATTGGGAGTACAAAACAAACGTAAACTTAGCCCCAGCGTCTTTACCTTTACAAGAATTCGTTATTGGTGGAATTGCGACTGTATTCTGCATTCACACAACACTTTTATTCCATTAAAGCGATCATAACAGTGGAAATAAATGCAGATTTAATTTTAGTAATGCCAACACGATAATTCTATCTGGCACATATACAATGACCAAAATTTGGTAAGAAAATGCACACTCAACAAACACCGTGAACATTACACACCCAGCATTTTACTCCATATTTTCGAGCGCTCGAGTAGAAAGAAATTCAGCAAGTAACTTTGAGGATATTTGTGGTTCATAACCTTCACCGCTGTACGTTTACAAGCCACGATATTTCTCTCATTAGTTAAATTTTTTCTCACAGCATCTTTTTTCGCCGAGGTCACTCCAATTAGTTTCTTAAATATTCAACTGCCTTTGTTAACTTAATACCTAACATAAAAATGAAAAAAATGCCCGTAATCTTATATGTCTTGAAATGTAACAAGTCTAATGAATGGAAACAAACAAGTAATTAAACTCAAATTTACTTTGTACAATATGACGCTTACAAACTTAAATAACAAGTCCCTCCAAGAAAAATTAAATCAAAACCCATTAGGAAACATGAAAAGATGTGCAAAAGTTTAGCACAAATTACGTGCTAATTCCAAGCAACTACATTTCTTCAGTAAGAATTGATGAAGAAACCCAGAATCTCAAGCCAGCAACAGGCTGTGACGGGCGGTTCATGTCTGAAATACCATCAAACCCCAACAAGAACGAAGCAATTGCAGCTGGGAAGCAAGGCACTCAGTTACATAAAGTTGTATGAGAACGTAGCTGAAATTCTTAGACAATTTCAAGATAAGAGTGAACTTTTAATTCAAGTATTACACATTTTTTAACCAATTCTGTGAAGTAAATCAAACATCATCTGCCGTTCCAAAACGTGATCTGTTCTATATAGCTTTACCCAGTTGATTTGAAATGATCTGTTCATGCTTCAATCCTTTAATTTATAAATAAAAACTCAACAACACCTCACAATACTTGAAAAAAAACAAAAAATAAGATAATTTAAGTTTATAATACGCATCAGGCGAAAGTTGAAGCAATACGTAAGAGTAGGATACGTCTCGTTACTCGCATTCCCTCACTCGACCCCTGCATCTACTTCGATATTTGGAAGGGGAGCATCAACGAAAGAAAGGAATAGTTTTGAGCTGTAGTTTTACTCAGATACTTTCAACATTTTCAGACGTTTATGCAACAGAGATTTGACGCAAGCCCATTCAACATTGAAAATTTACCGAATAATCGTAGTTTTTAAAATCAATGTAAAACGAGATATGATTTCGGCGATGTTTCAAAACATCTAGTTTGGTGACGTCCAGCTCCATTTCAGCTGTAGCTTCAGAAATACAAATTTTTCATGTCCAGAGACAACGAGTGGCGTCTAGCCCTGAAGGAGCACATGCCGTCGCAAATACGAATATTCAGAATGGGAGTCGGCGCTCAGATAGGCTTACTAAGGTCTGCAGAGAAGTGGCAGCCGATTGAGCCTATCTTACGGAGCGTGATTTCTTACATGAACAAAAGAACGCATTGAGAAGCTCAGTTTCTAGTTTGCCGTACCACAACAAGGCCAATCAGAAGAAATTCCTATTGTGTAATTTCTAAGAACCACTTCAAAATTGGACGCATGGATGGTCTGTCTGTGCCAAGCAGCAGAGGCATCAGAAGCAGCAAGGTCAAGCGACGTCATACAAGCCGCAGCAGCTGCGGCCGGTATATACATAGATCGTGTATATATATATATACACACACGCAAACAATACGTGCGCCCGCAATGAAGCTGCGCAAAAAGTATTTATTTAAACACGCACAGTCGCCGAAACTGCGCTTTTGTCTAATCGAAATCTACGCACCGTGAATTGCATTTGAAATTATTTTGAACGCTTCTAAGTTGAGCAGCATTTAAAAGCCAACGTTGAAGTTTTGCACTAGTCGCAACAAGGAATGCATTTATATGCACCTTTTAGAGTAAAAATATTGAAAACAGTAATAAAAACACAAGACTCGCGGGAAGTCTCGTACACTCAGAATGCCAACACAATCAGAAGCAAAGGATATGATAAAGCACTCAACGATTGTTCCTCCACATGGGAGCTAAACTCTCAACGTAAATTAGTGCATGCCTAAAATGTGTAGAGCAATTAGAGCGGATTTTTTCGCCTGACAAGAACAGCGCAATAAAGCCGTTAGATAAAAAATTTCACTAGACCAAACAATGGGGCAGAAAATGCCACACGAAAACACTGGCACCCTCCCACGAGTGAGTGTGGCAGAAAGGAGGAGATGTAAATAAAGACTTACTTATAGTCATGAAACTCCAAAACAGGCTTGTGTTACAAGTTCTTCTAATTCTGTGATACAGATCACTTTGAGGGTCGCTTATTCTCCAATGTTTACTTTACAGAAGAGAACACATAACCCTGAGTTAGGAAACTGTTCGTTCAAAAAATAAGAACATCAACAAAGCGCTCTGCATAGACGGCAGAATGCCACAACAAGAGTGGAGATCTAGAACGAATCAACATGTTAGGGGCACCAAAAACCGACATTGCCTGAATACAAAATGTTAGGAGTGCTTGAATTATTTATCGCTGTTCCGTCTGAACTAGTGATGTACCGATGTATCGGTATCGGCAAGTATCGGTCATTTTACTGGTATCGGTATCGGCAAAATCCGGCCGATACTTTACCGATACTTTCCCATAATACGTTTTTTATCATAAAAATGAAAGTCATAAATCATGAAAGTGAAAGTATAATCAAATAAAGAGCCTATTCATACCTAGTAAATTAGTTAGCTAACTGTTGAATTACAGCGTTTAATCAGGCCCGCTAACTGAATTTTTAACTTTGAATTTCCGATGAATCACGTACGGTCAGCAAGTGAGAGCTATGTAGCATGAATAGTTAAACACAGCAGCGACATAAAATTATTATACTTTTACAACTAAAACCTATACAGTTTGACCCAATTTCCATTTCTCAAAGTATATGACAGGCTAACAAAAACCATACCAATAAAATAAAGTTGAAGGTGCATTTTAAAGTTTTTGTAAATTTAATAAAAAAGTTGCCGAAAATTCTATTTTAATTTAGCTTGTAAATCGTCAAATATTACGAAGCTAATCCTTTCATTTTAATTTAGCATGTAAATCGCCGTACATTACGAATCGTGCATTTTTCTTCTATTTTAAGACCCTGTAAAAATTCACGAACTATCTTATAGTTGGCTGCGTGTTTGCGGATCTTTCCGGTTTCGGGGCCTATCGAATTTTAATGTTTTCTTTTCGCCAAAGTATGTATTTTGGTGTGAAAAACACGAAAATGAACATCATTTTGTGGACAAATTATTCATTAAGTGTTCCTAACATAACCAAGGGTATAATTTCAAACACCTCACTGTAAATCATAGTGAAAACTTCGTTGACCCTGCAACAGGTGCACACACTCATATGATTGAGAGTGTATGGCATAGTCTAAAAATGAAAAAAAGTCAGGGAGGCACTACCGACAAATGAGAGATTCCTGTCTGTGTGAGTTTGCGTGGAAAAAACGTACCGAGAAATGCCAGTTTTTTCATAAAATATTAATGGAAATGAGCCTAATAAATAATTTCTCCACAAAATGGTTATCATTTTCGTGTTTTTCACACCAAAATACATACTTTGGCGAAAAAAAAACATAAAAATTTGATGGGCCCCCAAACCGAAAAGAGCCGTGTTTGCTTCTGAACACTGTGTGTGTTAGTACATACACATACTGCTTGCGTTCACGCTGCTGTTTCTGAGACTAAATGCTACATCATACTATTTTACGCCTGTAAATGGGGAAAAATATCATTGATAATTAAATATAGTCGGATAATAACCTGTTGGCAAAGATTGCTAAACAGTGAATACTTATTTGTTCATACATGCTAATTACGGTATCACACGACAATAGAGCGGAAAGATAACGCAACCGAAAAACTTAGTGAGGGAAACGAATCAAACTATGACACTGGACTGCAGTGTTGCCAACTTAGGATTAAAGTACGAATCTATCACTTAGCAGGAAAAATAGCATTAAAATGCAAAATAAAGCATTTTACAGGGCGATTTCACCATTATATAAAATTTAGTCATTTTCAATTGCATTCTAGCATCTATTTGTTGACTCATGGTTACTCAACGACTCGTTGAAGTTTCGTCCAAGCCTAGTTGAAGTTTCGTCCAAGATTATTAGATTACTAGTTAGTTTAAGCCTCCCTATCCGCTACAAAGGCGATCCAAAGAGAGGAAGGAGGAAGGCACCATTTAGTATGGAGTTTAGGGAACGTGGAATCTACGCAGAAAGGGCATAGAAACAGAAAGATGAGAAAGAAGTTTATGAAACAAGATCAAAGTTCAAGAAGAAAGTAGTAGGTGTTGAAAAAACAGGACAGCAGTGAACCGAAAAAAGATGGTCCATGACAGAACAAAAACCTATTCTATTCCAACAAAAAGAAAGCCTACCTAACCCTTAGCTCGGGCCCTCATATAGTCCCCCTGGGAGCGCTAATTCCCATAGATACAACAGTTGTATCCCCCTGAGGGGAGTTTCGTCCAAACCTAGTCGAAATTTCGTCCAAGGCTAGTCGAAGTTTCGTCCAAGCCTAGTCGAAGTTTCGTCCAAGCCTAGTCGAAGTTTCGTCCAAGC
>JACJUY010005375.1:29164-58944 GCA_014220935.1 Platorchestia sp. MABIK | reverse complement strand
ATCAGAGCGGTAAAGAATCTAGAATATAATGCTCACACAAATGACTCATTTAAAAATTTACGAATACTTAAACTTTCGGATCTAAACAAAATCTCCATTTGTAATTTCATTTACAAAACATTAACAATTGATGGCGACAATAGCCTGAAACAATTATTAACTGGACAAACTGGTCTTCACGACCATTTAACCCGGAATAGAGATAAATTCATGCTTCCTTATTACTTAAAGGCCCGGTCGCAACACAGTATCCTCTTTGTTGGAACTAAGACTTGGAACTCAATACCTGCGGAGATCCGTGAAAGTAATTCCTACAAGGTATTCAAAAGAAATCTTGAGTCTCACTTCCTATCACAATACTAGTAATGTAAGACCACCAAGTCTAATCTCATCTCTTACATGACTGGTCCTAATAATGTAATTTGCCATGGGTAATATCGCCGATCTTCAGTCTGCTCTTAAATCATTCATCGCTTATACTGTTAAATATACTCCAAATGACCTATGTTGTAAAATGAAGTAACTAATATCGAATAACTTATCTCATTGATCAGTCTAATGCGAAACTAGGTTAAGTGATTTTAGGTTAAACATTATTCTCATCATTATTAGCGCATTATTGTACGACTTAGAATAACGTTGATGGTAGGATGCCCCAGAAGTTGCTGAACTTATCCAGGCCCACAGGTAGCTATACCCAAACTTGACCATTGTACTAGACTTAAGAAACATTCTACCTCTGTATCACCTGTGGTAAATAAATTGTAAAAAACATGAATTGAAAACTCGGATAATTCGACATCGACAGATATTTTTTATTTAAATCTAACCTCTAAATTGTCAAAATTACCCCAAAAACAGGTATTTACCCTTAAGGGGGAATATCACACTTCCGGGAGTTTCCAGTCTAGGTGAAAAAAGTCACATAAAAACATTTCAGTTTAAATCTAGGATAATCCCAATATCTAATTATTACGCTAAAATAGTAGTAATTAACTATAGGCCTTGCTGTCAAGCGTTTTTAGCATTTATGTGCGTAGCGTAGGGATGTTTTTCAAAGAGAAACACATATCCTCCACCGAATAAAACATAAACTGCAAGATCGTAGTTTTTTCTCTTATCATGAATGGATTTCAGCCTCAGAAAATGGATTGATCTGGCTCACCCGTATTCACCATGAGGCAGTTAATTGTTAGTGTAACGGTTTAGAGTTTCTATGGTTCTCTAGGAATCCACGCTAAAAGCAATTGCATAGACTAGAACAAACCTGAGCTGTGTCTTAATTTGAAAACCCTGATTGATTGTCCCGCTTATCGTGTTTTTGGTTCCAGGTACCACGGTTTTTCAATTTCTAATTTAACAGAGATTTGAAAAGTTAAAAACCCACTTACAACTTCAGTCACAGACTTTAAAATTTGGGCATTGATACTTCTACCGCAATTATTTTTCACTGTATGGCGTTGGTCCTGTCACTGAGCCTGAGTGGTTTCCACCTGCACGGTTTTTGTTTTAAATCCTTCTATGCATACTTCTTTTCCCTTTTTCTGCTCACTTTAGAAAGAAGTTCTGGTCGCACACCGCCGTTCCACGTCACGAGCTGACCAGGTTACGCGTTTAGGCTGAAGCTGAGGCGTGTCAATTCGAATGATAATTCAAGATACCGACTTTTACACTAGGATCCCTTCCTCTCCGCTTCATTCATCTTAACAGAGTTCCGAACACATTCAACATATTTACATACTCTTGCACTTAACGGATAGGTTCCCGATTCAGCAAGTGACCGTTGATTGCCATTTAAAGTGTATAGATTGCAGTCGTTTCTGGGAGCTCACACTTATCATCAAATTGATGGTATCAAACTCGAGTAGGAGCAAAATAAAAACCAAACTGATCACTTTATTCACTATTGCGATTTTGTTCGAAATCACATTTATTTTAAGGCTTTTAATTTGAGAGAGATGGAGTGAAAATGAGACTCGTTGATTAGTAGGGTACTCCATTCTCATCTGCACCTGAAGACCCTCTTGCTCGGTTAATGTACAGCGTAGTTGTACACCATTGAACCACGGAGTTCTGGTTTCAAGTGTTCGACTGTACCTTCGCATCACCGAGACACAATTATAATTGTACCAGCGTGCAACCGTACTAATCAGCATTACCTCCACATGTCTGCAATAGGTTGAGATGAGATTTTCATCATTACCATTATTATTATATTAGAGTTTTACCACAGAAGATGCTGTGGTAAAACAGCGCTGTTCATCATGTCTAAGCGCTGTATGGGTGCCATATCTGCATAGTTGCACTAGGAAATAACTTTCCGTTAGAAGTTAGTGTATAATCGTTATTTAATTCGTTAGGACCAGAAAACTGCGTTACGCCTTCGATCCGCCCATAATCATTCTCGCTAGTTGAGATGACAAATAGTATGAAATTCACAGCGATGTATTTATAAGAATTGCATGTTGATCCCATCACTTGAAGATAAAGGTGACAAGCAGGCTTGAAAACTGAACTCCGTAAAACGTTGATGCTTATTATTTGCCAATGCAACTAGCTAAGTGAGTTCTCCTCAGGCATGTGCAGTTATTGTACCAATGGGGATTAGCTCTCCGAAGCGCCGATACGGTTACGTAAGCCTTCCTTTCAAGTAGAATAGGTTTTCCGTATTGTTGCTAACTATTTCTCTCAGGTTGCTCCTGTCATTTAATGCAGCCCCTACAAGTCTTCAATTCATATCATGTCATGACGTTCTTCTAATACTGCTGTTCACTTGTTCAGAGAGTGGAGTCACACCTTGCGCATAGATCCTTCGTTCTCTTTATCCCATGCTGAATGGCGCCCTCCTACTTGAAAACACTATTGTTGTGGGAGGGGAGGCTTCAACTAACTCACAATTAAATAGAATCTGACAGAGGAGTTATCCTTAATTATCAAAATGTGATGAAAAGAGGCTTTCACTCAATAGTACACTTGGTAGAAGACGGCAGATATAAAATTACTAATTGGCAGATATAACTATTTTCATTTATACAAATACCGCTTCTATTTAAGCCTAATTTTGGAATGAAACTTTCTTTCACGACTAATTCTTCTACTTAGACATCGTCCTAACAAGAATTTTTTTAGATTTTCTTTCACGATCAATTAACTTGACCGTCGCTAAACTTCACTCGACTCGCCCTTTCCTGTGCCGAAAGTAAAAGTGAGATTACTGTCATCGATTAGATTATATAGATTACATGTTAGTTTAAGCATCTCTAACCGCTAAAAAAAAGTTATCTTTTCCACATAAGCCCTGCCAAAAAGTTAATCCCGCCCCCCAAAAAAGATAATAAAAAAGGAAATGAAACTTGCGCTTTTAGTTTTAATTGAAGAGTGTGAAATTGGGACATGCCATTAATAATTTGCATGAAAAGGTCCGCATTTTGATACCTTTGCCTCCAAACTGACACAAGTAGCTGTCCACTAAAGGTCGGTGTGTGCCGCATTGGCGCTTTTTCTGCATCTTGTAGACGTGCCACACACATTCGATTGATTGTGTATGAGCTCCAGTAGTTGGATCTACAACGTTTTCGGTATGATTAACCGTTTGATGAATATAATTCATGCCAATCACCGATTCAATTCCTTGGTATGATGCCCACATGTCGGAAATGATGAACCGGCAGCGATGCAGGCCTGGATTGTGTCCGACAGAGTGGCCGCAGCGCCAGTTCGATCTGGCACTGCCTACAGAAACACTTGTTTCATCTCAGCAGATCCCTCCGAAAACCCACTGCCGGGGAAGGACTCGCCCAGCGTGGTTTTCACGGCGAGATATTAGCGTTTCATCGACCTCGACATGTAAACCTGGGCCACCGCTAATTGGAGTCTGCATAAGCCGCCAGGCGCAAATTTCGCGAAGAAAGTTCTTCCAGTCAACAGAGGTCGTGTGGCCAATAGATAATTCCTCGGAGCAGAATTTGATTGTTGCTAGATTTTTGGACCAGCAATAAATGAATAGAATTATTGTCCTGAACTCCATCCTAGACCGCTCCAGCCAAGTTCCCTTTCGAGGACCGATTTCTTGCCGACACTGTCTGGCATTACACCTCTACCCGTCAGAACCAGTTGAAAGTGTCACTTGGTGGCCATTGTTGCATAAACGTTGCTGATGCGTCACTCCGTGGCTCTGCAAAAAACGTATCGCCGTCTCCTTGTCATGAATGAGAGTCGAAAGCGCCACAAAGTTCATTCAATTTCAGCTGGCAAAACAAGCGGCACTCAACTTTTCGCGCATGCACTTTTTGCATTCGTGGCGGGGCTTCTCCGGAAAAGATCCAAAAAGAGAGTTTCGAAGAAAGGAAAGAGGAAGGCACCGTTTAGTATGGAGATAAGGGAATGCAGAATCTATGCAGAAGGGGCATAGAAACAGATTTGACTATTAGTTTAAGTCTCCCTATCCGAAACAAATACGATCCAAAGAGACTAAGAAGAAGGAAGGCACCATTTAGTTTGGAGTTAAGGGAACGCGGAATCTATGCAGAAATGGCTTAGAAACAGTAAGTTGAGAAAGAAGTTCATGAAACAAAATAAAAGTTGAAGAAGAAAGTAGTAGGTGCTGAACAACAGGATAGCAGTGAACCGAAAAAAGTTGGTCCTTAACATAACAAAAAACATTTTATTTCAACAAAAAGAAGGGATTAGATTAGATTATTAGTTAGTTTAAGCCTCCCTATCCGCTACAAAGGCGATCCAAAGAGAGGAAGGAGGAAGGCACCATTTAGTATGGAGTTTAGGGAACGTGGAATCTACGCAGAAAAGGCATAGAAACAGTAAGATGAGAAAGAAGTTTATGAAACAAGATCAAAGTTCAAGAAGAAAGTAGTAGGTGTTGAAAAAACAGGACAGCAGTGAACCGAAAAAAGATGGTCCGTAACAGAGCAAACACCTATGTTATTTCAACAAAAAGGAAGCCTACCTAACCCTTAGCTCGGGCCCTCACATAGTCCCCCTGGGAGCGCTAATTCAAATAGATACAATAGTTGTATCCCCCTGAGGGGACAAAAAGAAGGCCTACCTAACTCTCAGCTCGGGCCCTCACATTTTCCCCCTGGGAGCTACTCAACTAAATACACATTGTGCACAACGAAATTCACATACAAGAAAGCGGAGCATGCTGGAAGGTAATTTACCCTTGTAGTTGAAAAACGAACCTATAGTAAATTGGTTCGTAAGAATAATTCAGAAATCAACATCGGGTAAATATAAGTAAAGAATTTTGACAAACTCTGTTCTCATTTGTTCAGATTTAGGCCCTAAGAATAAAAAAATAGGTAGAATCTCTTTCTTGTATTATCGTAGAAATTGGCGAGTGAGATATTTATGGAATTTAAAAAACGTTTCATCAAAGATTGAACTAAACCAACAGGAAAACCATTACTCTTAAAAAAACTACACAAAAAATAGAATTCATTGTGAAGCAAATTGTAATTTGAACATATATTAAAGGCTCCATGTAACAGGGTTTTATCGCTATTAATTTTAACGAGATTAGGTGTGAAACTAAAAAACAAGTACCAGGTCCCGTAAAAGGTTTTCGGTAATCAAAAGTTAAGAAAATTCCGTCGCGTTTAGAAATTAAGACATCTAGAAATGAAATCAACGGAGCAGCCGAACTTGAGGGATTCTTGCCCATCTCCCTCACTCTTCGGTGCGCCTCCATAGTGAACAGTGTGGCTCCAGTGCGCAGTGCAGTAATTTTAGCATTTTAGCTTCAGCCAATCATCAGAATGATTTAAGAATTTCAGTCCTTAAACATTTTCAAACTTGAGCCGCCTCTTAATGAAACTAATAGTGCCCCATTATTATTATTGTTTAAGGTCGCTTTTCCACCGGGGCATAGTGCCCCACCCTTTGTACCTAGTTTCCTCTTGATTTTAGTAGTAGTATCTTTTCCTTCTGTGTTTATTTCCCGTATATTTTTATCTATTCATCTTGGTTGTGTTCTTTTCAGACAATTTGTACTGATGATGAGCCTGGTGCTCGAAACGTTTACCTTTTAAAATCCGACAGCAATAAATAATTTAATAATGTTGACTTTGAGAGTAGCAACCTCGGTGTTTTTATTTATGATTCATCTGCGTAAGAATGCAGTTCATGATGTTCTTCAATGTGATTAATCTTGTGTTGGACTGCACGCACGACTGTCAAGTACACAACGAAGTACGCAAAAGAACAATCTGAAACAGGATTTCTTTATAAAGGGATGTTCCAGTGGATTGCCCAAAATGCTAAAATCAATATATGCTAACATGAAATGAAACTATATCTTCAACGTCAAGTAAACTTAAATCGCTATAAAATGCCAGAGAGTACTCACCCGATTAACTGCAGAATGTACCTTAAGGTTTACGTAAAAATGCTTATAACTGCAAACAGATTGTAAAAAAATTGAACACACGCCACCTCGAGGAAATAAAATTTACACAAAGCTCATTTCCCTTCTTGCTGTGACTAAAGACACCCAATACCATCGCATCATGTCTTGATGTTGTATTCTTTGAACGGTATACTGCGGGTCTTATCTAGACGCATCAATCGGACGACAGCCGCTCCTGACCTACCTGGATCTGTTTTAGTTATCGAACATCATTTTCTGTCACTTCATTGATGGCCAATTCTAACGTTTTCTAAGAAACGAAGCAGTATTTCAAACTTAAATTAGGTGAGCAGGTGGTCACGCCAAGTAAGTAATTTCCCGTACTTTTGCAGCCGATATTGAATACCCCACAGAGACATTTTGAAGAAAGTAGTTCGCGTAGGCTCGGTATCAACATTATGGCTGGATTTCGTATCTGCGTTTGGATCTTGTCAATGCAAACAGAAACCGTCCTAGGGGCTCAAAGCTCGGCTTTCTTGGTGGTTGAGGTAAGACAGCGCTCACAGCAGCTGGTCATTTCAGGTTGTTGAAGGTTATTCTTGTTATCTGCAGGGCTGCAGTCACACACCTCACCCATATTTCCTACCTACAGTATCAGAATAAACACCAGAGTATTTTCTAGCACTGTGAGTGCAGTGTAACCAATTCATATGACTAGAAGACAAGTTTTATTGCATCAAAGTGGGTGGAAAAGTGTACACTTCAATGCAGCATACAAGAATTAATAATAATAATGAAAATAATAAACTCAGTTAACGACAACTTCGGTTTGAGACTATTTAGTTGTCGCTTTGGTATTTCTACCAAGTTGTTTTTCACAGTTCCGAGATGACACTTTTACTGAACTTCTCAGTAGCACTTTTCTTCTCCTATTGCTTCCAATACGCATTCACTTTCCCCGTCGTTCGTCTCTGCACAGCTGAAGGTTTCTAACGCAAGGGTCAAGTAGCAGCGGCAACATGGCAGGTCTGCCTGCGCAATGGCAGCTCAAACTACACCGGGCCGAAGCCCTCACACATTCAATCACAGACTCACTATATGACCACACAGATAGTATTACACTGGTATCCGCGGGTAATTACCAGTACTAGTACAAAAAAATGTTACAAGAATTGTTTATTTTTTTCTCACTGAGCTCACTGGAGTGTGTTGGTGACATTGGAGTAAGGCAGACTCTGATCCTCTAAATTCACTGCTGGATACCTCAAGTTTCTTAAAGCAGTTACGCAAATGAAATCTGTACGTGAAATGATATGTGCATGTATTTTCTTTAAGAGTTGAAGAAAAACGATTTTTTCAGCCACTGTCCAGGATGATATCAATATCATTGACCAGGATGATATCAATGCGAACGCAGACACTTCGTACCTGAAATACATTCATAGATACACGTAAATGTTGAGCCTCATTTCATCACACAACATAAAATGAAGAGTTACAGTTATTAGTTCTCTCCAAACATAGCGCTTCCAGTACAACAATTCACCATAAAATAAAGTCAGTCTTAGCTTTAATATCTGCAAAACTAAAAATAGTGCACAAATCTGAAATAGGCTGTATCAGGAAAAAGCTGCATAGCTGCAATACAGAGTACTCTCATTACGATTCAGCATAAATGGCAAGGGCTTCAAGGAAGATGAACTCGGAGTGAATAGCAGAAGTGTAATTGACAAGCGAGCGCCATGTTGCAGCGCGATACATCACCGCTTCTAGACCGGGAACCCAAACCCACAAGGGCTGATGATTCTGGGGTGAAGCTCTCAATACACCCTTGATAGCTCTCAAAATCTCAGTGCATATTGACAAGTGCAAGAACATGAAAAAAGAGCTGGGGATACATCCCAGAAATGTCGAGCTTTGGAGATAATCTGAAGCCTCGATCCAAATATTTAGGGCACTCCTGAATCATCAATGAGTTGAATTAGAGTCATATTAGTGAACCATCTAATAAAACAGGACCAATAAACACAAATAAAAAAGCTGATAACGGCGATGCTCAAACTTGTCATCTAGATAAGACTAACTTCCTGTAAAATCTAAATCTTATACAAAACTTCCCACATCAAAAATACAAAATATTTATATTAGTAGCGCAGTTTGATATGGACTTATGTTATAGGTTAGCTAGCTATTACCATTGGAAGGGCAGCAGTTGCTATCCACGACAATTGACTCGTTAGTCGCTTTGCAGAAACTATTGTCAGCTAATAAATTATTATCTTCATCCAATGTTTTTGACCTACAGTCGACGGCATCACTGTGTTGTATCAATTGGCTAGAGTTTTCACTAAGGTCAATAGGAGTCGCTCCTTTCCTGGCAGGTATGACCGTTAAAAACGCATCCTTCCACGTTTTTCCTTCAGTAACAGCTAACAAAATTTGGAAAACATGGTCAATTGTTAAAACTTTCCTTGTCTTCATCTGCATGTACTCATCAATGGGCAGCCTGGCATGAGCCACTCCTCTCTCTGAAGCAAGGCGGTGGCACAGACCTTTGTGGTTATTGTGGTCAACGAGTCCCCCTATGATGTACACTTTGCTTTCATCCAGTTCATCAATCACATTTTCAGACTCGCTGCTCAGATAAACTACGTCATTCTTTGGAAAGATGTCTAGGTAAGATTCGGAGCAAAATTTTACATCCCAATTCTGATACCCATTGTTCTTCTCCATTATTTTTAAACAAGACCCTTTCAGAGAAACAATATACAATTGAACGGGGTTGCTTGCTCTCCTGTTGCAGCTATAGCACCTGTGTAACTGCTTCACAGCTTTACACTGATCCCTTTCATTCATGAAGTTCTCAAAATCCATGTCTAAAGCTATGCGTTGGTTACACAAACTGGTCGCCATGGTGCTTAGCTTGAGTAACTTTCTAGATGGTCCAAGATCTTCACCTGCTTCTCGTTTGGCAATCCTTTTCTGTTTCAGTTTCTCTCTCTCTCTTTGTTTCCTCTCATCTTTGGTAGCAAGCCACCTCTCTTTCTTCTCTAATTTTTTCCTTTGTCGCTTTGACAAAGCCAAAGGATTTTTAGTGTCTATCAGTTCTCCGGTGATGCTAAACCGTTCAGGCGGTAGTGAAGCGGCTGACTCATTGGCAGGCCGCTCATTTGAGTCAGCAGGCCGCTGCTC
This sequence comes from Platorchestia sp. MABIK, assembly GCA_014220935.1. Classification (NCBI taxonomy): domain Eukaryota; kingdom Metazoa; phylum Arthropoda; class Malacostraca; order Amphipoda; family Talitridae; genus Platorchestia; species Platorchestia sp. MABIK. The sequence continues at coordinate 49,388 of JACJUY010005375.1, read as the reverse complement.
ATGAGCCATATTGGAAGCCATTGTGCTGAGCTTCACAGTCTGCAACAAGAAAAGATGAAGTTAGAGCATATTTTGGAAAACTAACTTGAGTAATTAAATTAAAAAATTTAAAAGCATTTGATGAAAATCAAGTTGCAAAGGAGAAGAAAGTTTGGTAAAATTAAGTTTTGTAAGTCTCCAACCTTGAAATACAAAACAATTCCATATCTCAATTTTCAACAATTTAAAATCAGGCAAACCCAGCTGGATTGTTGAGATAGCCTGGAATGATGGAACTTCAATGACAGAATAATTCTTCATTCCTTCAAAAACATTGCAATGATGTATGTAAGGGAACTTCGCCCGTCCGCCTTTCTTGATAGTTTATTTTTTATTCTTTTCTGTCCCGGGTAACTTTATTTCTGTGATTATACCCTGGCAATATTGCCCATTCATCCGTGAACCAACAAGCCTCGGCACGCGTTACTGTGTCACTCGTGGTTCAAACTTAACAGGACTTCTTTTCTTGAGCCACCGGTATGTTATGTGTAACTTTTGTCTTTTGTGAATTGCTTTGTAGGGAAAATTTCATACTGTGTTAAATGTGTTCGAACTATTAATTGTGTGAAATATCTCGTTCTTTTTTTTCTGACTTAATTGTAAGAGTTCTATCTACACTGCGGTGCATGTGACTGTGAGGGTGAATTATTATTTGACCATAAGACTAGCTTTTTCCTGTAATCTCATTTAGTGCTTCGCGCCGCCATAGCTTTATAGTTTGCGATCGCAGCACTAGCACTCGTGCCGTCTGAAGGGATAACTCTCTTGTAGGTACGCTGGTGAGCCCGCTTGGGTACCCTGAACCCATGCCTTTTGGAGCAGTGCTCTATTTACCGCGTGGGCCACGCACGGACCTAAGCCGAACTGGAGCGATACTCCTGCCCATTTCTCCGGGGATCGGCCTTCACGCCACTTCAGAAGTTGAGTCACTAGTTGCGTGACTTTGGACTTTGCGTGTGGTCGAACCCGAGCCTGGCAGCCAGCCTTTAGTTTAGTGTTTGTGTCATTTCATCTATTGTAAGCCTAAGTTTAAGTTATTAGTATTAGTTGTCAGTCATTCTTAAAGTTTGTCAACTGCATTCAATAAATTATACTATTTACCAATTCTTCATTTCCTTCTTGCGGTTGCGTCTTGAGTGTTCCCTTGACAATGTCGGGATTTTAAATGAATCTACATAAGTCAAGAGGAAAATTTAAAAATCAAAGTTGGCTTATAAATAATGGGAATGTACACAAAAACATTTTGAAATGGTCTATTTGAAGTTGAATACTGTCATCAAGAAAGTAAGAGGATTTTTGCTTGCTCTAAAGTCACAAAATGAGCAGTAGATAGACATTTAAATATAGTGTCATTTAACAAGAGCACAAGGTAACATTTTGCAAGGCACTTCAGAACTGACATAACAATATAGAGGCAGATAAAAGAAATACATCAGAATCACTTTACAGTCCATTTGAAGCTCACATCAAAGCTGAAAAAAAAAATGAAATAATTTCTCAACATAATTTGTGACATGGGACTCACCTTTAAAACAAAGCTCAATCCTAAAAAAAATAAGTAAAGGAAAGAACTATTTTACTTGGTAGGTAAACTTTGTAGTTTCACCTAGTCAGCATTCAAATTAGAGTACTCACCTCAATGATAGAGAACCCAATTTTCTTGAGAAGTCTCCTTTACACAATCCCAACACAAAAGGCTGAGGCAGAGAGGGACAGAATCTGTGAAAAAAATTGCCTAAGAACATTGGAATCTATAACTAGTATTTTAGTAGTGCATTAATATGTATTTAATGCAATGCTAACAAATAAAAATGGAAAAATAATAAACTCTACAGTACTCTCATTGCATGAAGGCTCCAGTGATTTAATTTTTATTCCACAATATTTATTTAGCAAATTGTACACAGCAAAATAACAATGAGTAAAATAAAGAAAATATACTTTGTGACAACTCTACTCAAGTTGAAGACAGGATAGTGTTTTCTTAAAAAAGGTACTTTTCTTAATTAGTTGATGCTATACTAGAGTTAACCAAATTTTTTTTATAATTAGGAAGTGAAAATACCATATGTATATTAAAATCAAGAAAGTAAAAATATGAAGGAAATTCTGGCATAATATAGCCAATATCAGCATCTAGGTTAGAATTAACAAAAAAGTAATATTTGGTGTGAGAATGATATTCAGTTCAAGAATAAGACAGGAATTTAAATTAAGAATAAGGTCAAGGGATGCTCTTCACTACAGGGATTGGTGGACTAGATGCAATTTGATAGAAAGACAATGCAAGATCAAATTTTAGTTAGGAATTATGCTTGAGGTATTCATTTCTATGTAGATGAGCAAAAATAGTTCACAAATTCTCAGATGTCACACTATATTACAAATGACACCATTATTTGTCAGCTTAGTATTTTACAAAAATAGACAAAATGTTTCAATTCTACAAAAATGATTCTTGATGAGAGTACTAAACCTGATGCAAGCCTGCTATCCCCAACATAGTAGGGCTGAAGCTCACAATAAGGTGTCAGTTTAGAACCAGCAAAAATTATTATGGTTATAGTACTTACAGTTGGAGACAAAATTATTCGTACATCCCTGGTCTTTCAAATCTAAAATTACTCAAAAACAATTTCCGCCAAAAGAATAAGATTGTCACAGGGTGTGAAGCACAAATTAGTGACAATAATACCAAGTTTCTAGAACAAAACATCATTTTTGAAGGATTTAACAAGCTGAACTTCAGAAACACGGTTGGACAAAATTATTCAAACAGTGAGTAGTATTACACTTTATAGAAGTGAATCTACCATTCGAGTACATTTTTAATAATCAATAGTGTGACCTTTCATCTCCAAAACATTTAAAAGCCTTTCATTGTAATTTTTGACAAGCTTTTCCATAGTTTCAGATGAAATATTGTTCCATTCTTCAATGGTAATGCATATAAATTCCTGAAGATTCTTTGGAGCTATCTTGTTGATGTTGACTTTTAATTCCTGCCACAATTTTTTAATGGGATTGAGATCAGGACTCATCAAAGGCCATGGCAGCACATTTATCTTATTTCTTTGGAGCCAGCTAGTTGTAGACTTGGCCGTGTGCTTTGGGTCATTCTCTTGTTGGAATACCTACCATCTTCCAAGTCCCAAACTATCAGCTAACACTTTCAGGTTTTTGTCCAAAATAAAAATATAGTCATCAGAGTTCATCTTCCCTTCAATTGCAACCAATTTACACAGACGCTGACCTCAAAGGACTCCACTCCACAAACCATGTGATGTTGCTGCTCGATTGAACTTAGCAAAGTCACACTTGGGGAAGGACTTAGGCTTTTGGGAGAGAGTATTATGGAGTGATGGAACCAAAATCAAGCTTTTTGGGCACAATGACACGAAGAAAGTTTGGCGTAAGAATGACAAAGCTTTCCTGCCAAAGAACACTGTGCCAACAGTTAAACACGGAGGTGGATCACTGATGTTTTGGGGTTGTTTTGCTGCATTGGGTACTGGGAAATTGGTTGCAATTGAAGGGAAGATGAACTCTGATGACTCTATTTCTATTTTGGCCAAAAAACTGACAGTATCAGCTAATAATAGTTAGCTGAAGATAGGGACTTCAAAGACTGTGAGTATTTCAACAAGACAATAACCCAAAGCATCGGGCCAAGTCTACAACTAGCTGGCTCCAAAGAAATAAGATAAATGTGCTGCCATGGCCTTTGATGAGTCCTGATTTCTATCCCATTGAAAACTTGTGGCAAGAATAGTTTTTGAGTAATTCTAGAAAGTTTTGAAAGACGAGGGGTGTACAAATAATTTTGTCGCTAACTGTAGTTTAAGACTTGTAAGCCAGAACAAAAGTAATATCACAATAGCAAAGAGTAAGGGTCATTGTACTTTAGAAAACAGACTATCTGGGCACAAGTTGTGTTTTCACACAAGATACCCTACACACAGAAATGGTGAGAAAAAAAGAAAAGAGAAGATCAGAAAAGAGATGGTACAGAAGGCATGACATAAAAACTGGAATACTGGAAACTGGAAGATAGAAATCCCAAAGGCCTACCATTGCTGAAATAATCAACCAGTACCTCCCCTGGAGGCACCAGTTCCTATAAAAGCAGACAATAAACAAACTAAATTAACCTAAACCTATTGCCAATTTCATTTAAATGATGTTCCTTGAGGAGTACCACCAAAAATCATCTAAAAATAAATAAATAATGATAAAAATAAAATTCAAAAGCAAGCCAAATATGCTGATGAAAATGATGCAAAACATAATTAATGGCAAAAATATGGATGGTTTCATACTCCTATAAGCTACAGGGATCATGAAGTTTAGCAGCTACAGAAAATAAAAGATAACTTGAACAAATAAAACAGAAGCAGTTATAATTTGAATCACTAAAAAAGCAGGACTAAGTGAATCTAAGAAATAAACTGGAGCTTTAGAAAAACTTTAAATCAGCAAATCTAATGTAGGAATAATTCATGACAAGGACTATGAGTGAAAATGCAATTGAACAAAATCTTGTTTTGAAACAGAGAAAGAGACCTCATTTCCACAGATCTTGATCAAGATGAACAATAAATGAATGAAGGAGAAGCTGCAGGACAGCAGAAAGAGTGGTGCCATCAAAGTGCTGGAGACTATGGTAGCTTACCACTTGGTAGAACAGGCTGTGGTGCATTTAACCCTTCAGAGAGCACGAGGTCATCAACAGATCTTGATACAGCCACCAGCTGCTGCCTTGCCTGCAGCCCATACAGCCACCCAGGCCCAATGCTCACTGGCTGGATCCTCACACCAGCTCCATGGAACTCTTGCACTACTAGACACTTGGTGCTCTGAAGGTTAGCATGACAAATAACAATACTACTTGCACCAGATTTATAATACCTGTTGATACATTGAAAATTTATAAGGTCACTTCCTAACTTTTTCACCCAACATGGAAAAGTGCAACCCTGTGAATCTAAGGCTGAATTCAAAATTAGTGCCTAATACCCTTTAGTTTAAAGAAATACACAAGGTTGTTAGTGTACTTCAATGCTCCAACACTGAACAGTTGTTTCAGTTTTCTTATACTGTTATAGCTAGCAAGACCTACTCTTAGATAAGAGATGCATGAACTCACCTGAAACTGAGCCTTGATAAACTTTTGTTTTATTAGCTGGACATATTAGTTTTGGAACTTTGAGGCTAGTCACTTTGAACTTCAATATATGTTACAATGTTTTGGTTCTCCATAAAAACTGTAAGACAATAAAGAAAGATTTCAGCAAAGGAACAGGTATGAGATGCAATAAAATCAATTTGATGGAACAATTAAATGAATCTCATTTTCTTCAATCATTAAATCATTTACGGAAAAATCATAGAACACACCTATATTGAAATATCATTACACTTCTTCTGAAGGATTATTGCACCTAGAGGAATTACCATTCCCAGATGAACAAGGTAGGTCTTCCTGAATGTTTGGAAGCTGTTTTTTGTTGAAATAGTACAGGTCTTTTTTGTTTACCTAAGATCATTTTTTAGTAAACTATTGTGAGTATTATCTTTTCATTCTGTACCTATTACTTTTTCTAGGTTTTATCCATTTTCATTTACTTCTTTCAACCTTTCTGTTTGCATAGGTTGTAAACACTGGACTCATCTTTAGCATAGATTATCATATTCTCTTGACCTCATCTGAAATAATGCCTTTCTCTTTTAGGAACACCTTCATGGCAGTTTAGAATGGCTTGAACTTATAATGTAATCAAACATCACATAGTATAAGTGATATACTTACTTATTATTCTTGAGCATTTTCTATTACTCTCTATTTTTGATGTGCTACATTCCTTTCTGTAATGAAATTATTTTAGTACCTCTGACCTCCATTTCAAGATTTCCAAATAACCTGTAGCTTTATTGAGAGCTACCAGAACTAAAGCTTATTTAAATTATTTCATGCTAAAAATGTGGAGGCAATCACAGAGATTTGCATGCATGCAATCCCACTCCAAAACTTCCTCTGCACAAAAAAAAAAAATGAAGTAAAAAAATGCTTAGAAAGAGAATAAAAAAGTTTGAGTTCATACAATGAACTTTTCAAAATATCAGAGAACAAGTTCAATAGTTAATAATTGATGAACAAGTGAATGTTAGGATAAGAATGATGAAAGCAGCAGAGGGTTGCTGTAAAGACACTAGTGGTACAGCAGTGACAACTTACTGCCACAACATAACTATGAACAACTCTATAAAAATACACAACATTGAACAGCCTGCCTATATTAGAACACAGACCAATTGCAGCCAAATGGCAACCATCAACTTTTGACTGAGAGGCCAACTAACTAGCAAGTTCACTCACTACATAGTTTTTGCAGCTCTGGCTAATGTCAAGATATTTATGCAAATTGATTTCACATATTGGGTAACATGTACAGAATAAAATTCCAGTTCAGTTCTAAAGCTGAAACTCCCAGAGACATCCTCATAGGTCATTCATAAACACAGTATGAATCTGAGTATTTTACCATGGTATTTGTGTTTCAAGTTTATTGGAATTCAAAAGCAATTCCATGCAGCCACACGCCTTTAGGGTTGTTAATTGTTGCCCTGAAGTTCAGCAACCAAGGTGAAAGAAGTTAAAGGTTTTTCTGCGTAGTGCCACTCGAAAAATTCACTCACTTCTCTGCAATATCAAAATTTTAATAAGATTTCAGATGGTTACAATTTTTTCCAGTTTTTTAGTTTACAACTATATTAACAATTTGTTTTTGTATGAGTTCCATAAGATGTCCACTTTCAAGTAAATTTTTCAAGCAGAACGGTACATTTAGTAGGATCAAGGAATTTTTCATACTGGTGCGTTCTGCTGTATGGTAATGGCAGTAGAAAAAAGGTGGACAATATTTTCCTCAGCACCACACGAGCAATTTGAGTCATCAGCAATACTGAAGTCGCAAAAGTGTGACGGAAGCTCCATGTGCCCAGCACACAGACAAGAAAGTGCTGGTTCTACTTGAACTTAGAAGTTGAAAGTTGAGGGCCAACAGCATCAGAGCCTTTGTAACAGCCTACAATTCCCTCCTCAATACTCGCATTATTCACATCAAGAATTCAGTGCCTGTGTACCAGACTTGTCCAATAGACTACTCAGGATCCACCAATCCATGTCACAAGCTACCATTGGATGGGATAACTGGATAATCAGTGTGTCAAAAATCACCCTCAGGCATAGTGTGTCACTACAGCTCACTCTACATGATTAGCTCATACCAGTCATTGTTTCTTACTCCAGGCACTGACAAGAAAAATTTTCATAGCATCAAATACAGTAAAATTACACTCCTGATCCAATCCTGCAAGACAGCTCATGCTGTAATCATCTTCAGCACATCTGGTATACCACTCATTCTCTCCATACTGCTCAAACACCATATTATACATGAAACTCTCCCTCTCTTGCTCATAATTATGACATTTCAGCACAAAATGTTCATTGTTTCCTCCACTCCTTTATCACACTGCCAACATAACCTATTATTGTTCTCATTCCATATCCACGAGCATCTATTCACATTCAATGCCTAACACTTTCCAGCAAACATGAGCTGGCTTCCAAAACAACCCAAATGGAACTCACACTTAGGCACTTTCTTTTTGATGTATAGATTAGTGTAAGCTTCTGTGTCATGCTAAGTATCTACTTGAATCAATCCATACTCTTTTGTTTGCCTCTCAATCTAGAATTTCCACCTCTTGCAGCCCCACTTTGGTCCTTCACCTCCAATATTCATTAAAACCCAGTCATCCATAGGTCTTCCAATTCTAACATGAATAATTTCTTGCATACTTAGTTTTCTTGCATGCCTCACCATATTTTCCCCCAATAGCTTGCACTCAGATTCCATTCAAATTTTGGTTTACCCACCTGCTATTCTGCATTCTCTCAATTCTTACTTTATATTTCAACACAGCTTTCATCATTTGTTCTAAAAATAGGCTCCACCCTACATCACCTCTTATAGTTTCTGTAGCTGTCCATTTTGGGGTACCCAATGCTAGATATTGTGGGTGTTTAGTTTGTTTCATGACACACCAGGCAGGGTAATAAGGATTTAGACTTGAGCTTTGTCCGCAAACCAAAACCTGAAAAGATCAGGTCCGATCTTTTATTTTTTATGTTACAAGGCATTACAATTCAATAAAAACTAAGGAAAGAATAATAAGAATAAAAATAATAATATAAACATTAAACATAAAATTACATATGAGGTGATACCGGACATTGAAATTCAGTGATCTTGACTAACTTAAACTATGAAAAATCAAACTCGCCCTAAAACAGGGGTTCTCACGGATTGTAACTTTAAAGATGAAACTAGAAATTTAGTGGAATTTTTATGGTTAATTTACCTAGTCTGAAATAGAAAAAAATACAATGTAATATAATTTGAAATCTTTTTCCTAATTGTACGTTTGAAACAAAGTTCAGGAGTTTAAACAAGACTATACAATAAACAATCAACTAATAGTTTTTAGGGCACACGCTGCTTTCCTGAATTCAACTGACAAGTTGAAAGTCAACTTAGCTTATGCCTAAGCTGGGTGACGAGTATTGCCATACACCGTCTAATGAAAGGTTTTTTATTGGAAAAAATGTAATCGATCTCGTTGGAGGAGTGCCACACCTCGTTCCTACCTTATTTTGTATCACATCCAGCCTCTCAAGGTCACTTTCATTCCAGGCTAGAGCACTCATGCCATACATGACACTAGGTACAGCAACATACTTCCACATTCCTCTCACACATTCATACTTGTTTGCTCTGTTTCTGGCCACATTACTTAACCGTCCACTCCACTGCATTGCTTTTGCCACTTTCTCACCCTTAGTTCTAGTGCATCCATCTTCACTTATCATACAACCTAGATATTTGTATTATTTTGTTTTACCTATTCTGATTTTTCCAATATTCCACAGTCTGTCCCTATCAGTTTTATCACCATTTATAACCATAACCTTACTTCTATCAGCACTAAAGTTTATCTTGAAATCTGTACTACATCCATTTATATCCATCTACAATGTCATGAACACTTTGTAGTTTGTGTCCACATTCACTAACCACAACCATATCATCAGCACACAACAAACAACTCAGTCTCTCATTACCAACTTTCAGTCCTAAGCCACTCATTCTCAGTCGAACTGCTAATTCTTCTGCGGACAATCAAAACACCAATGGAGACAGAGCAGAGCCCTGTCTCACTCCTCACTTGCCCAGTTTTCAAATTACCTAACCCTGTCGAGAGCACTTGCGTTTTTATACAGACTTCACACAATGTTTACTATCTTTCTACTAAATCCAACTTTTCTCAAAATTTCAAACAGCTTTCACCAATCCACTCTGTCATTTACCTTTTCAATTTCCAGGAATGCTAAGTATACCTTATCATCCTTCCTCATTTGCTCAAATATTTCACTCACTACAAACAGATTTTCCTCACCACATCTATCTTGCCTGAAACCATTCTGTTCTTCTCCCAGGACTCCTAGTTCTTCAAATAAATATTTTTTTATCATTCAAAATACCACAATTGGTCTGCAATTTTCAAGTTCTTTCATACTTCTATATCTCATCAAATAAACACTTAAACATATTACCTACACTCTCACCTCTACATTTATTCAACTCATATGGGATCCTATCAGGGCCACATGCCTTTTCATTTTTCACTTTCTTCAAAAAACTTACCATCTCTTCACAAGTGATTTCTTCTTACATTTACAGCTCATGTTCATCAATCAGAAAATTTACAGGTTCATCATCTGTTGTCTGCTCATTCATTCACTCAATAGGGGAGACAGAGTACAGCCCTACCTCACTCCTCACTTGCCCAATTTCAAAATTTCCTAACCTGTAGATAGCTTCTTCTTCTTAATGGGGGATCCAGGAAGATCTTGAAAGTCGATGGATTTCTTCAGCAGAAGTCCGTGCAACCTGACAGCTTGTAGAGGTACTTGAGAGCACAAGCTGCTCCAAAGAGCAGAGAAAAGTCAGGTACACTTCAAATATTAAATCTCACAAGCAAAAATCAATTAAAGAGATCATAAAGTCTTCCATCTGTTAGTTGAAGTTATGAAGCCCATCAAGGAATGAAGAATCCTTGCACGTACATAAGATGAGTAATTCCCACAGCCATGAACATTTACAAGACAAAATTCCAGATTGAATCTAGAGAGACACATGGTAAGGTTCACCCAAACCAGGGCATACCTTGGGCATACCAACAGGAAGTGCTCAATCATCTCAGGAGTGGAGCACTCCAGGCACAATGGGCTAGGGTACATATTAAACCTATTCAGGTAAGCAAAGACACCAACGTGACCGACTCGGAATCGGCTTACAATACATTGAAATTTCCTTGTGAGGTCAACATCTAATCGAAACTCTGGCTTACTGCCCAACTCAAAATAGAATCTCCCCTTTCCAGAGCTCTCCACCTGTCTCTGCCAGCACCCACACCAATGATATGTCATCCTCAGCTTTAGTTGGTTCACATTCTCCTCATAACTGAGCTGAGTAAGAGCTGATTTGGAATTTCTGTGGCCCAGTTTTGCACATTTATCAACAATTTCATAGCCTGCTATTGCAGAGCGAGAGGGAACTCACTGAAGTCGGATGCTGGATGAGGCTTCAAGCAAAAATCTTTGGAAAATCCTAACAGTTTTATTTGGTGGGTTAACAAAATTACAAAAATACTCAAGACACTTTTGGAATCAGTTAAAATTTTCACTTTTTGATAAATTTTGTTGCTTTCAGGATTGCAAACAGCTCCGCTCCAAATATCGAGTCACCAGGATTGAGCAACCAAGCCGTGGATAACTTCAAATGCGGAATTTACATGGCAGCAGATGTAGAACCTGACCAGTTTAGACCCATCTGTATACTTCCTGTAGCAATTGTCATATTGCATCACAACATAATCCTCGAATTTCACATTGATCTCGTCTAAACTAAGTGACTGTACATCCGGAAAGAATATGCAAATGAGCGGAGTGGGAGATTCAAATGCAGCAACAGGGAGTTCAGTGTTTACTAGGCAAGGAAAGGTAAACCGGATGGGATGCTATTCAGTATTTGAACTCTTTTAGAGGGAAAGAAGCTTTTACAGGATAAAGCAAATAGATCAATTTTTGAAACCAATTCTGAAGGGTCACTACTAGAATTACTGTATCTCAAGCACCACTTAATATAGAGAAAATACAAATACAGCTTGAGAGGCAAAATGTATGCTTCAGCCTCTATTGAAGATATGGGAGATTTCTTTCGAACACCCAATATATATCTGAGGGCTGATTTTGAGTTTTATTTAGTAAATTCAAGCTCCTTTCTGAAAACTTAGGGAATATTACATGCCCATATACAAGTTAGCTTCTCACAAATAAAATGTACACGTGTTGTAGTCATTTTTGTGATGATCCCCAGGAGATCCCAGACAATGCTCTAAGTACTTGCACTCTTCTTTGTCCATCTATTTTAAGATCACTCAAGTGGGGAAGAAAGGTAAGCTTTGGAGCATCAAAGACAACCCCAAGCACTTGTTGAGTTTCTGTCCAGCTAACATGCTTGGAATTCAACCTCAAGTTGAGTATTGGGACAATTTTCTTTTTGGTGAAAACTTGATAGTTTTATTTGGATCAACTGTCAATTTCCATGTAGAGAGCCACCAAGTGAGTGCATTTAAATACTCCTGCATTGTCCGCTGAATCTCAGCCGGGGATCCCCCATTTGTGATGATAGTGATATCATCTGCAAAAGAGACACATTCAATTTTCTCCATTTGGGGTAAGTCAAGCAACATTACATTAAACAGCAATGGACTCAAAACTGCCCCCAGAGGTAGGCCACACCTCAGAGTTTTGTCTTGCAAGTGAGTACACACTTCCAACTCTCTAGCTGTTCCATTTTCTAGATAAGAACGCAGCCAGAAAATAGTACGCATGTCACATCCTAATCTCAGCAGCTTATTAAGGAGACCAGCATGCCACACAGTATCATAGGCGCTTTCAAAATCAATATACAGTCGTACCTCGGTACTTGACCATAGTCCATTCTGAGATGGTGGTCGAGCACCGATTTGTTCAAACACCGAAACCCCTTATCACTGTCTTTCTTTGGACCCGTTATTAAGGGCTAGAGCAACACGAAAAAGTTTAAATCGGGGAAGAAATACTCAAACAAACTGCGTACGTCTTCCTCCGCTGGCGGTCCGAGTCAAACTGACGCTTACCCGCTGGCCGAGAAGGGCCGAGGAGCGCGTTTGGGTCGACTCGGCTAGTCGAGTACCAAAAATCTGTTCGAGGCCCGATATTTTCTACTCAAATTTTTTGGTCGAGTGTAGAGGCAGTCGAGTACCAAGGTACGACTGTAGACCGCTAAACAGTAGCCTCTACCGACAAAAGCACGAGTGATAGCATCCTTAATTAAGAGCCATGGCACCATATGTGGATCATCCTTGACGGAATCCTGATTGATAGCATGAAAACACCTTTTGGCTTGAAGGAAAGAGGTCAGTCTGCTTTTGATAACTTACTCCATGACCTTAGATAAAGATGACAACAGGGTTATGGGTCTATAGCCCTCAGGAGTTGCCTGATTTTTCCTTGGCTTTATAATTAGACAGATTATACCCAATTTTCAAACCTTAGAGAAGTAACCAGTAAAATAACTAAGATTGAACAAATAAAGGATATAGTTTATAATTGAATCAGGTGCTTTCAGCAGAAATATTTAAAGAATTTCATCATATCCAGCTCTTCTTTGTTTTATTTTCTCCAGATTTTTATTAAATTCACTCAATGTTAGGCTGGAGTTATATCTAGACTTCTCTATTTCTACTGAAGATATAGTTGAGATGGTATTCTCCACTAGTGTGCTATGCTTATCCATAACATTCATCTCATGTCTAGTGAAATAATTCAGCAATATAGATGCTTTACCAGGCGAGTCTTGCAATGTCACCTACCTCTACTCGTGGACTCACAGTGCTACCCTTCATTGAACGGATTAGTCTCCAAAGATCTCCCACGTGTGGTGGAGTCAAAGCCACTAATGAAGTTATTCCAACTGTTTTGCTTTTCCTGTTTTATAATGTTTTTGCCAACACCTCATTCCTACAATAAGCGCTTAAATTTTCCAATGTTGGGGATTTAGCCAGAGCATTGCAGGCTCTGCGTTTCTTTGACACTGCAAGAGATCCCACCAAGGTGTTCTGCGGGGAGCTCTTCTAGCTGGTGAGGTTTAAGGGACATCATCATGGGCAGCATTTACAAGTTTACAAGTTATTTCAACATTTAGCTCATCAACTGAAGATAGTTGAGTCAAACCTTTTTGATTTTGGCACAGTTCTATCTGAAAGCCAGCCCAGTTAGCTGCTTTGGTGATCCACCTTGGAGGGTTCATAATATCTAATTTTTCAAGTACTACACCAAAGGAACACTCAATGGGAAAATGGTCACTGCCAACTTCTGCACCTTATTGCAGGGAACCACAGGCCAAGAGGGTTGGAGGAACTATGCACAAATTGAGAGTGGAGTATGTACCCATTTTGGCATCTATATAAGTAGGAACATCAGGAGGGTTAAGTATACCCAACAAATTATCCCCCATAAATTGAATGAGGTTCCTGCCAGTGGTATTCCCTCTTTGTCTGGAGTCCCAAAGAGGTGCATGGGCATTAAAATCACCAATTATAATAAATAGTTCACCTAATTGCACAAAGTAATGATTAAAATCATCAACAGTAATATGAGCACTTGGATTGTAGACATTTAGAAGATCAAGATACCCACAAGAAGAGAACACGAACACATAAAAATTCTAATTTTCCACTAGGAAAGGGATGGAGTTTTTTTCACAAAAATTTATATAATTTCTAATAACAAAACATATACCACCTCTATTATAGTTTTCTCCATGAAGCCACACATACTGATACTCAATAAATTATGGTTTGTGAGCATTGATCCAAGTCTTACACAAGCAGAGGATGTCTGTTTTTTAGCATACATATATCGTTTTACTTCTGAAAGTTTTCTCTGCAATCCATTGCAATTAAATTGAGATATTTAAAGACCATTTCTGACAGATCACTTCTTTGAATAGCTTGATTACATATTTTAAAATTATTTTGCATTTTTCTTTGTGATCAGTCCAATGAGATTCTTTACATTGAGCAAGGTTTGTCTTTGGAATTCTACTTGTTTTAGTTGATCTGCTTTTTTAGCCGGACTCAGAAGAATGTTTTTATCTAGGACTACACAATTATTTGAGGATGTCTCACATTTATCTTGGGAGGCTGTAGAATTATGGTACTCACTCAACAGTTTGCTGCCTATTTTCGGTCCAAAATGGTTTCTTATCATATCTAGAATCAACAAACTACACTCACGTTTGTTTTCAAAAGTTAAATTTGAAGAAAAAGCTTTTACTATGTATTTACCCAATTGAGTAAAGAGATCATCAATCATGGACTGCACATACAACTCAATCATTTTCTCAACAGAAGATCTTGAGCTAACAGAGGTGCTTCTATCTGCTCGAACATCTCGACCTTCCAAACTGTCTGCCACAACATTTCGACTATCTCCATTACCATTAACATTGGGTTCAGAATAATCAGTCAATACATTATAGAAATCTCTATAACAACCGTGGTTGGGAACCCTTTGTGGCGAGTAACAGGACCCCTGCGACTGATGGACATCAACATGAACAACTTTTTTTGGTTCAGCACTTTTCAACAGTGAGACACATGTTTTCTTGCCACTAGTATTGATTGCAGTTTGACTGCCAGGAATGTAATGATTGAAGGATGGTTCCTGACCTGTCATTTGACTGAACTCGTGCAGACTTTGGGAATAATTTTCCACAATCCAAGGACTTCTAATTGATACCTCCCTTTCAGATGCAACTTTCCTACGTGCCTCCAAAAAAATGCACCTTCTTTCATTTGAGACCTCATCTGTAAAGAAATCTATATTAGAGGGCAATACCTGTAACTTGGAATGTGAGCCCCCTCACAATTTGCACAACACGGAACAGTAGCATTACACTTGTCTTTTGCATGACTGCCACTACATTTGAGACAACGCTCCATTGATGTACAGCTACTGGCTAAGTGACCATGGTGCTGACATTTGTAAAATCTCAAAGGAGGAGGAGAGTATGGCCTGACAGGAAAGTACATGAATTTGATTTGAGGGATTTAGTTATTTCGATTCCAGCAAAGCCCACCTTAACACATTGGGAGACCTCTTTCTTTCCATTGACAAACTTAGGCAGTCTTGCAATTTTCGAAGCAGTGAAGTTGTCACATTTGATGACTCATGAGAGGTATCTGGTCTTCAAGATTTACTTCCTGGTCAGTAGGCCAATAACTCCCCAGGATATTTCAGATGTTTCTGCTCGAGGTTTGTAACATTTCCAAAAATTTTTCCAATATGATCTACGTTACGGACTCTTTCAAACTCTGAATGTGGTGCATCTTTGAATTCTACTGCAATTATACTCCTACGTTTGTTAACTCTTACATCTTTTACACAATCAAAGTTAAACACATCTTTTAATCCTTGAGCTACTCCTCCAAAAGGATCAAGGGTCTTTTTTTTTTGAGGCATTAATAAATTCAGTAGATTCTATTGGCTAAGAGAAAAGTAGAGCACACATTTTGCTTTGAGATACTAATGTCTTATTTCTTGGGTAGGAGTTTTGAGATGAGAGGAAGAATTTCTTGCCTTTTTTGGCGTTTCACATTCAGATTCTGAGTCAGGATTGTCTAGATTTTTTCTCTTTTGTTCGACTGTTGGTTAGTTTTAAACCAAGTACTATGGATAATTTAATCATCCATACACTCAGGGTCTCCTAGGTTACTTCTGGGGTGTGAATGACTGACACTCCCCTCTTCCAAATTGACCGGTTGTGAGTGAGGCATATCTCCATCATCAGATTCGTCCTCTTCCCTCAAATCAGCGTAACAATTTTTTTGAGGCAAGTCTGCCATCGTTAGGTTATGTAACCCCAGGAGGGGGTCACGGACAAATACAGTTATCAGCTGGCAGAAATTTATGAATTTCAACACACTAAAATTTCAAGATAAACAATAATCAAGTCAGGCTTGGAGCCTGCCTCAATTGTAATGCTGCTACGCAGCTCACCCCTGACGGAAGGGAGAGAGCCAGTTGCAGATACAGTGAGATTTTTTAATGAATGTTATTAGATTTAATCACAGAAATATTTATAGGTTATTCGCAGGAGCTCGGCAAGGGCAGTCTTTCCTTGGTGAACGCAACTGTCTCTCTCCCTATAGATGGCGAGTACAAGTTTTGTGGTATTTTTTTTAATTGACGTTGTTTGGAGCTTTGAAGAGGTCTCCATGCAGCTCAACAGTTGAGCGTATGTTTTTCTTGTCATAGCTGCGTCTAGTTTAACAGAAAGGAGAAACGTTTCACTATGCAGCACTTAAGAGTCGTTCATTAGAAATGTTTTAAGTCAAGATTATAATTGTCTTCTAATTAAAATTTTGCACATGCACCAATACATTTAAACGCACTGGGCGGCCAAACTCCGTCGGGGGTTTCAGCTATTTGTGTTGATGAGCAAGCCGGGAGGACGTTACTTACTTTGGTCCAATTAAGCACATCACCAGTCACAGGTAAGAGTGCCAGATGTTACAGCATCTAGAATGTGGGGGCAGTTATATTTAATTGATCCTCCCAGTATTGGCCATGAGTTTAAGGACCAGCTCAGCACTGAATCCTCCACCCTGCATACTACTTGCATCAAAAGTTGCTTTTCTGTCTCTGGTAAGATCTCTCATTGCATTCCGCTTAAGTTGAAATGCAGGGCAATCAATCAATATATGACAAATGTTTAAGTCACACCTACAGTGGTGGCATTTAGGTTTTATTTATTTGGTAAATAAGTGCTTATGCGGTTTTTGAGCAGTAAGTAACCTTAGCCTGGTTAGAATCCCCTGATCCTTTCTTGAGATCTAAGTATTCATGGAAGGCTTCAATATAGGTTTCATTTTGAGATACAGGAATTGTTCCCTATCCCATTCTTTTAGCCATTGTCCTCTACAGTGCAAGTTTATATATACACCCAGATCTATGTATTTAATTAGATTAGAACTATTGGTATTTAGAAGACAAGCTGTTCTTGCCAACTGATCTACTTTGTCATTACCCATAATTCCTCCATGGCTTAGGATCCATTCAGTGATTAGTTATCTGAATAGCACTGAGTAAGTCTGTATAAAAAATAAAGTCTTCTATTTGGGTTGCTGCAAATTTAATGCATAGTAAATAGTGGTGAGCTCTGCTGTGAGAATTGTAGACCTATCAGGGATTCTAGCCAGCATACTAACTTGTTGGGACCAGTTCCTGCTCCAGCTTTAGGACCCTGAACTGATACGTCTGTGAACAATGCCTTTCTATCTTTGTCCCCTTCGTGCAGTTGGTTGTACAGCCGTTTCTAATAGCTTCCCGAACAGCAATTTTTTAGTTATCACCCAGATTGAATTGACAATTTCCACTGATAGTTTGGTATTTATATTTGTTTGGTATGAGTCTAATGTCTCCCCTTTTAACCTGTATCTCCAGGAAGAGGTTTTATTTACGACCAGCAACTGGGAGAGGCTTTTTACTGTTTTAGAATAACTGGTATGGGTAATCCTCTAAACATAATGATTGAACTGGATGGTTTGGAACACCAAGGATCCTCAATGCATATTAACATTTGTGTTTTCCTTGCATATTTAAGTGACAGTGAGTTTGCTTCTGCCTCCACGTTACTAACCGTTGTACACCTCAATGCACCCAGCATCAAGCAGGCAGCAGCATACTGGACTCTGTCCAAGGACAGCAGGTAGGTTGCACAGGCAGTATCCAACAGAAAGCTTCCATATTCTAGTTTTGGCTAACTAATGATTTGGTAGACAGTTTCAGAACGTTGAATTCTGCTGACCATTTCAGGTTGGATAAAATGTGCAGAAGCCTCAGATCATTTTGGCACTTTTGTGTGACTTCTTCAATGTGCAAACCCCATCTCAGTTGTGAGTTGAGGGTAAGTCCCAAGAACCTAAACTTCTTCACAAATTCCATATTTGTATTGTTATATTTTAGTTGGAAGGAAGGTTGTGTTTGTTTTCAAGTAAACATTATGCACTTGTTTTTTTTTCTTCTGCCAATATTTGAAAGCTAAAGCACTGCGACCAACTTAAAAGAATGTTCAAAGTTTCCTGCAAGACATTGAGAGCCTGAGCCAAGTTTAGATGAGTAATCTAGAAGGCTCCATCATCTGAATAAAGAGATGTTTCCAGCATCGAGGGAAAGTCATGAAATATATCCTTAATCATAACATTGAACAGTGTAGGGCTGATGACTGATCCTTGAGGAACACCAGTATTTAATGTGCATACCTTAGAAAAGACATTTTTCCTCACCCTGATGCCGCGATTTTTTATAAAGGATGCAATTATTTAAGGCAGATTTCCCAGAAGACCCATAATTTTCAATTTTTTTTTGGCAGTACATGATGCCACACCATATCAAATGCAGTTCAATATCAATAAATACAACAATGCAATGGTCCTGAAGCATGAGGGCTTTATGAATTGAGTTTTCCAGACAAAACATTCCGTCTAGAGTGGAGTGACTGGCTCTGAAACCACTTTGGGTTTTATCAATCAAATTATTATCCTCCAAATAAAAGAGGAGTCTCCAATTAATGATTCTTTTAAATATTTTGCATAAAGTGTTGGTGAGAGCAACTGGCCTATAGGATTTTGGGTCTATAGGATCTTAGCCAGGTTTCAAAATGGGGCAAATTACTGCTTCTTTCCAAGGCATGGGAATCTTTGAGTTCCACACTATATTGAATAGCTGTAAAACTATTTTTTTAGCTTTCATCCATATGTTTCATGAGATCTATTGGGATTGTATCAGGGCCAGGTGTTTAGACCTTGGAGCTTTTCAGTGCTCTTTCAAGTTCAGCATAGGTAATTGGACGGTTATACTGATGAGGAGCAGGAGTGAAATGTATAGGTGAAAGTTCCCTAGTAGCCTCATATTAAAAAATAAAGGATCCTAGAGTATTACCAGTGCTATAGGATTTATATTGTTCTACTAGAATGTTAGCCACATCTTTAGGACATGTGATCACCTCATTATTTTCAATGTTATTTGACTTCTGTCTTGTTTTCCATTTATTGCTCTGATTTTTCTCCACACCTCTGCTGATGAGCTTTTATCAAATAAACTGGCTAAATAACTTCTCCAACTTTAAATTTTTGCTTTGAGCACTCTTTCTGAAAATAGCTCCAGCCCTTTTAAATGCAATCCATTTTTGCATGTTTCCACAGTGATTAAATTGATTGTTTGCTCTATGATACTTCTTGTGACTTTCTTTACATTTTTCATTCCATCAACAATTCACTTTCCGTCCAGCTGGGCCCATGCTACTCTTTTTTACACTGCCTTCAGTTGCACTGATAATTGTCTGTAGACTGCTCTGCAAGCTTCATCACATGTTACATTACTAAGAATGGGGGAAGATCATGGTTTCTCTAAACATGGGCTAGTTAGCTGATTTAAGGAGCAACCTATCCAAAAAATTAACCTGCAATATTTCTATGTTTGAGTCCATGTATACTGGGAAGTGGTCTGACATCATGGTGTCTGGGTGGGTTTTCCATGTTAAGAGAGAGTGCAAATCCTTTATCACTAGTGCCAAGTCAATATGAGTAAAGTTTCCATTTGATGATAAAAAAGTAGGGGCTGTGTTGTTTATCAAGATAAGATTGTTATCTGTAATCCAGTTCTCTATCATTCTGCCTCTTCTGTCTATAAAGTCTGAGCCTCATGAATACCTGTGGGCATTTGAATCCATCACAATGATGCTGGATCCCTGTTTCAAATTGCTTATCTCTAGTAGGTTGTGCCCTAGTTAATCATTATCAAGTGTTGGTGGCAGATACATATTGATAGGTTTCTTGTTAAGGTAACCTTATTGTAGCAGTTGGGCTCAAAAATGAGATTCTCACGATTTTTTTTTATTTTATTTTAAAAGAGTTTGAGATATGTCCCCGAATGTCTGTAGAAATATGA